>WYDF02057135.1:0-11885 GCA_009867245.2 Adranes taylori
GTTCAGATACTTTTTTCATGATCCGAAAAGCACTCCCACAAAAAAAATTTTGTTAGTATCTCAGTAGAACAGGCCTAATATAACTTGCAAATATTTGAATGAAATTTAAAAATAGAGTAAAATTTACTTTAATAACGGCTTCTGAATGAATCTGCCCTGTACATTCCAGAAGAGACCAAGCAGCAATACCATGGAACAATGTTTCAGGTGAACTACCTTTCTTGAAATGTTTTTCAAGATGGTAACATGAATCTTTCTTCAAAACCAATACTAGTGGATGACCCATTAAATTAAAACCTTTAGCACCATAGTAAATACTATCTATTTCTCCTGCTTCTAAATTTGTTAATGACCAAGTTAAAGCGCCCAAAAGTCTTCTTTCATCAGTCGAATCAATATAACCTGTAATACTTCCATGCACATAAAAAATACAGGATACCAGTACGAAAAGTGCTAAAATATTGAACAAATATATTAATAAGAGTGTTTTAATTTATTAATTTTATTTACGTGTGATTGAGGGAATTGCCATTATAAAAATAATTAGTTAGTTACCGGTACATAATCGATAAATAATTAATGACGTGCCGCTTGCTGACAGGAGCTGACACGACACTCGATTTAGAATTTGGAATGTCACTAACTATTTACCTGATGAACTGAGTTCTTTATTATTACTTAACTAGGGTTACCTAATTTCGACATATTATAGATTCTTGAATTTGTTTATGGTATATAACAAAGTTTTTGTACTTAATAAATATATATTATTTAGTTTAATATTTATTTAAATTTAGAACACTTGAGTAAATGTACTAAATTATAAATTATGGTACAATTAAATAGTTTTAAAAGTCAATTTCTTAAGATATGGCAATATTGCAGAAGCAAATAAATGAAGTAAACATCAGATTAAAAGATTTTGAATTTAATTTTGAATGTTATTGAGTTTTAAATCATCTCTAGAGTATATATTATCACAGACCCATTTTGTATAAAACTCGAGTGCTTTCGATAGAAATAAAATTCAGTTTTATAAAGAATTAATATTTGTGCATGACCTAATACGTTAACTTGTATTTATGCGTATTGGATGAACTAATTATCAATTTAATAAACGCAATGCTTTCACAGATGTAATCTCCTACTTCTTGTTTTTTTTTTTGTTTCAATTTCTACTCACGTCGTACTTATTAATCTTTAGTCGTATGTCGAATGTAGAAACACACAATCAATGCGAAATGTGTGTAGGTTTCTCGTAGCTGCTCGAGGCCCACACGTTGGATGTACCGCCTATTATTTGATACAACATTTTTACAACTATTTTATTTTTCATTGTACCTGAATAAATATGTTTAATATTATTTAGTTTTTCCAAATTTTTTGAAATTAATATATAATGAGGATGTTTTATGTGACTGATGTTTGACTGGAAGTTTAAAATTTACCTAATGAAATAGAAGTGAAGTGAATTACAGATTTAAGTGTGATTACAGATAGCTTCAGACAAGTAATCATAGGGCTTCAGACAATTTCGCGATTTTTGAAAAATTTTATTTTTAAATATTTTTTTGTATTATTGCGGGAGTTGTTTAATTTCTTATCACTAAAAGCGATTTAAAATTCTTTAGATATAATGTTGAAGAGATTAATGTTTTTAAACTGTAATTCAGAATCTTTTCAGTAATGTAGTGATTGTGATTATATGTTTTATATTATTTGAATGCCTTCTTCAACTTTAGGATTAGATACAATATCTTTTAACAAGGTAAAGGTCTTTATTATCAATTTTTTTATTTATATTTAATTATGAGTTACATATTTGCTATAAATTAATAACTGTGTTTATTTTCTTGCATGAATTTATTATGTTTATAATTATACTTTGTTAACCTAACAATTATTTGGAATTTTAGTTTGATTTCTGATTAGTGATTACCTATGTATATCTATTATTCTTCAATGTCAGTGATGTCTATATAATTATATTTCGGATTAATTGTATAATTTACGTTGTTTTATAATAACATCTTTGAAAACTTATTCTATTTTTTACAAAAAATATTAAAGCTGTAATACTCATATGTGTGATGTATAGGTATAGATATTGTCTTTTATCACTTTATTATGGGCTCCTAGACCAATCAACTATTTCAATTATTGAATTGATTGATGATTGATGTGCCTGCCTACTATTAAACTAGTATCAAGCTATCATGAACACAAATTAACGTTAAAACGTTAAATTGTTCAGTCTTTGCTCTATTTAGTTAGTGGCAGACTTCAGATTTAAGAGGTTCGAGGTAGTACCGAAACTTTAAAGTTATAACAGAGTGAGCTCAAATTTTTTCTCTAATCTTTTTTATCCGTGCCAAATAGTGTTTATATGTATTTTAACCCAATGTATGTATTTTAAACATACTGTTATACTATCAACACATTTGTTAATTGCAAAATCGTTAAATATCGATATGTCTGATGTAAGAAGGTAAGAACTAGTTTTCCAGTTGCTAATATTTTAACACATGAACTAAATAAAACGTTAGATTTGAGAGAGATGATTACCGTTACTAACAACGCTTTCACATCATTGCGTTATATATAAAATACTATAAGTATATATGTTTATAAGCGATATATGCAATATGTGCTATAAAATTAGTACTAACCAAGTCAAGTAAATAAATTTACCAATTGCGATGCGATGACAAAATATATTTGCTCGAACGTATTACAGTATTATCTCGATAATTCGAACTTGAAGGGAATAAGAAAAAAATGTTGCAATCAAGGACTTAGACTTGCTAAGGTTCAAGTTATTGAGGGTTAAAATTGGCGACTTCGAGTTAGAATGGTCCAAAGCTTCTGACTTTACTGGTTATCGGCAATATTTCTTACTCACTCACTTTCCTCGCGGTACAGTCCATGTAGAATCCTGCCTTCTCCTACAGCAGCCGTCCATTCTTGCTTACTTGCAGCGCATCTCCTCCAGCTCCGGATCTCCAGCGCCTGCACATCCTATCTGACGATATCAATTCACCTCTTTCTTGGCCCATCTGCCTGGCTTCCTTCTGCCCTCCGGTTGTTCGTCGAGAGTCTTCTTGTGGATTCCATCTTCCTCCATTCTGATAACCTGCTCCAGGTACCGCAGTCATTTCTTCTTCAGCTCAGTAACTAGGTCAATATCACCGTAGAGCTGATATACTTCTTGGTTGGTTCTTGGTACTCGCTATCTTCACAGGTTGAGGATTTCAGCTTATTAAAAGCATACAAGCAACTGTTCCCTGCGGCAATTAGTGTTTTTATCTCTGTACTAATCTCTTTGTTCTCAGTCACCAGGACCCCTAGGTACTTGAATTCTCCGACTCTCTCGTACCTTTCTTCTTCGCATTCCAAGAGACGCATCCAAGAAACTTTCTTTTTCTCTCGTGCCGACCATGTATTTTGTCTTTTCGTTGTTAATTCTTAGCCCTAAGCGCCTTTCGCCTTCACTCACATGTTGCAGCGCCTCTGTCAATGCTCTGGAGCTTCTACCAAGAAGGCAAACATCATCTGAGAAGGCTATGTACTGAAGAGATCTGGTGTAAATAGTTCGTCATAGGTTGAGCGGGATCTTCCTCATGACATGCCCCAGGGAGATTAAAGATGGTCGTCGAAAGTGCATCTCCTTGTCGCAGCCCTCTTAGCTCCTTAAATTCCCTTGTTAACTGCCCCTGGATCTTGATTCTGGCCCTAGTGCAATGTAATGTCATACACACCAGATTATGTGTCACTCTCATCTCTTACAATATCACTTGCAGCTTGGACCTTCGGACACTATCATATGCCTCTTTGTAGTCAATGTAGAGTTGGTACACGCTGACATTATGCTTGTAGCACTTCTCCAGAATCAGCCGTAATGACAGGATGTAGTCCAAAGTTGACCTGTTGCGCCGAAACCCACACTGGTATTCGCCTAATTCCTTATCCGTATATGTCTCAAGCCTCCTTGCCAGTACCTTCGAAAAGATCCTGTGTGCAACGTTCAGAAGGGAAATCCCACGATAGTTACTGCAACTAATCTTGTCATTTTTTTGTGTCACGTTGACATCCTCTTCGCCATCTTCCTCGTCTTCTTCATTCTGATGTGGTCCAAATGAAACTGAAGCAACGATATCGGCATCGGAGTCGTCGTTGTCATCGAATTTGACCAAGTCTTCCAAGTTCAGTGCTTGAGTTCCTTCGGCCCAACCTGCTGGTGTTTCTTAAACATCTGTACATGTCTCATCGGTTATCTCTTCCTCTTAATTTATTTTAAAACAAGCAGCAATAGTGCTAGATGAGATAATGTTCCATGATTTCACCAACATCTGTATGGTATCTATAGAAGGTTGATTTTAGTGACTATTAGTGACTGATAGTTAGTTACTGGCTTTCAAAGTTTCTCAAAAATCTGAGCACAAATTCTTTTCATTAGTCGGATTTGATATTTACAATAAAGAAAACTGTAACTACTGGAGTATGTTAGGGTTCCGAACAAAGTACCAACATTATTGAATGGTATGTATGATGGATTTACGAAACTAAGTATGTCGTCTGGAGTTAAGTTGGTTGGATATGCTGACTACATTGCTGTTTTGGTCTTTGCCTAGGAAACTCTCAAACTTGAACAAATCATCAATACAGCACTTGAGAAAATTTCAATTTAGATGTTATAGGAAACTCCAAATAGCACCGGAAAATACAGAATCGCTGAAGCGATGACCAGTAGAAGAAAATATGTTTTACCGAAAGTTTGCATCCATGGACATCAAATCGTATTCAGTGAAACATGGAACGACTTTGGTGTCACTATACACAAAGGACGGCGTTTCAACAACCAGTAATTTATCGCTCTAACTGCTGCAGCATTATTAAGAGCTATGCCTACCGTCTTCTTCTTTTTCGGCCTGTAAGCATCCACTCCTGGACATATGCCTATTCCATTTGCTTGCACGTCGTACTCTCCTGTTCAGTCAAGATGTAGTTTTCCCCGCGTGGCACTGAGTGTTCTCCCCATCTTGTTTGTGGTCGACCTCTGCTCCTTTTTAACTCTCATGGTCTCCATTGCATCAAGGTCTCTGTCCATTTAAGATTATCTCTTGCCACGTGACCTGTCCACTACCAGTTCACTCTTGCCACTCATTCCACTCATCTATGACTCCCGTTCTCCTTCTGATTTCCTTGTTCCGAATTCGGTCTTTCAAACTGATCTCCAACATTGCTCGCTCTATCGCTCGTTAGCAGACCCGAAGTAGGTTTATGCTGCTCTTTGTGAGATCATAGTTTGGAGCCCGTACATTGCAAAGCAACAGGACATGTGTTATTTACGTTTCACTTGAGGTTTATAGGAATCTTTGGTTCTCAGAGGATGTAACTAAGTCTGCCCAAGCCAAGCCGATGCGTCTCGTGATCTTTGCTGATTGGTTGTCCTTCCCCATTTTGATATTGTGTCCTAAATATACGTATTCATCCACTCTTACGAGCGTGTTATTGTCGATAACAACCGGTATGTCGTTCGGGATCATAATTTTTTTTGTAAGTTCCAGGCATACTATGTGGGAGGCTTATATTAATTTCTGCGGCATTTCTTCGAGTTCACACGCTTGATGAGAACGATATCATCAGCAAAACGGAGGTGGTTAAGGCTATTTCCGTTGACATTCATACCTCCCAGGACATGTTTTTGAATACGTCCTCTAGTACCAAGGTGAAAAGCTTGGGCGCGATGGTGTCACCCTGTTGGAGAACTCTCTTGATTTTGATTTGCCTGTCGTCCAGTTCTCCTCCACCCTGACGCCTAACGTAGCGTGTTCATAGATGTATTTAATCAAGTTGTAAATATTTGGAATCGATGCGGGGCTCATCCAACGCTTCAAGCACCGTCCAAGTTTTGATCGGGTTAAAGGCTTTTTGATAGTCTACAAATGCGAGGTGTAGAGGAATATTATACTCATTGCACTTTTCGATCAATGTGCGCAGTGTGTGTATGTGATCAGTTGTGCCGCGTTCTTTCCTAAATCCAGCTCGTTCGCTAGGCTGGTAAGAGTCGAATTTCTGGGTAAGCCGGTTGGTTATAATTTTAGTCAATAGCTTGTAGAATATGGAGCAGACTTGTGGGTCTTTAGTTCTCCATTTTCGAACGGTTGCGGTCCAAAATTTTGTTTTTCTGAAGACACTCGTTCAAAGGTAACAGAATTGCATTTTCTAGTTTGCGTGACGGACGTTTGTAATCCGATCAACGGACGTTTGTGACCCGATGCTCCTTTGGCGCTTTACAGTTTTTCAGTTGGTTCGCGCTTTTAGTCTTCGGATCACACATTGTGGACAATCCTGTTTTCCTTTTTTTTCGGCTGATCTGGGGGGGGGGGGGGGGAATTGACTTGTTGTACAATGTTTGGGGGAGGTTCTGGGTAATTTCCGTGGTCTCGTTCTTCTCTACAGTAATCTCTCATTGGTTATTCTTCATTTTATGAATTATCATCTTCCCTTTTGTTAGACCGGAGGGCAGAACACTCATATTTCCTTGATAATTTGATAACTTCCTGGATAATTTGGAAGACTTCCTTGATAATTTGGGTGTTTGGTATATGATTTTTTATCCCTTCTGATGACTTTCTTCACTTTCTTATTTAAGTCCTTGTACTGCGACGAGTCTCTGTCTGTTTTTCTTCTCTCTTTGATCAGCCTCTCGGTGAAAAGTTAGTCCTTTTCCCTGGTTTCTCGATTTCTGCATTGAGCACACTTTTTTCACGGTTGTTCGTAATTTTTGTCGATAAACGTTTCGTCTCGTACATTGTGGTTGGATCTTTTTAGCTATCAAGCGCCTTTTCCTTATCCGAGTGTCTATTTGTAGCTTCGCTCTCACCAATCTGTTGTCAATGCGTGTCAAATCAATTTAGAACCGAGACGTCCATAGATATGCATTTTTCTGTGGCCAAAACATAATCTACTTCGTTCTTCACAGTGTTATCTTGACTCCTCCAGATCCACGAGAAGATGTGCCGCCTAAACACTTTCGTTGAGAATCACCACAAGAGAAAGTGCCAACAGCAGGTGGTCCTAAAACAGCGAAAAGCAAATTATACTACAGTGTGGTTGAATCTATTCTACTATATGCAGCCACCCATGTGGGCGGAATCATTGAAAATGAAACATAACACTGATATCATATTGAAAGCATAACTTCCATTGATGTCGTATTGAAAACAACAAAACGACATCAATGGCAGCTTTGACCTTGCTGGCAGGAATTGCCCTTATAACGTTATTAGCCGAAGAGCGACAAATGCTTTACCGAAAAAGAAATAAGAACAGCAATCTCAAAGAAAATGAAAATATGTATAGAGAGACATTGATGCAAAACTGGCAAATTCAGTGGAACAATTCAGAACAGGGAGCTTCGATTAAAAAACTCATCCCGAACAGCATGGAAGCTTAAATTATTTTCTGACATAGGCACTAGCAGGACAAGGCTGTTTGGAGTGGAGAAAATCTAAATCCCAGAAAGTTATTATTCCTCGAACCTCTTGAACCCATTTGATAACGCCTGGGAGCAAGAGCGCACGGAAGGATTTAATAAATCTAATAGGGGAATATGTTGAATGTTGTAACATAATTCGAAGACACACTGGAAAGCAGTAAGCGACTACGTTAGCACAATTCTGGAAATTAAATAAGTCATATTTAAATAAGTCTCTGTCTTGATTATGTGTATGTTTAACACAGAAAGTAAGTTGATCGAACCCCTAATCCGATACGAACATTCAAACGGGTTGAGGGAGTAGGACTAAAGACTTGTACGGGACTACCATGAAGAATGCGCAAGTGATATTGTGGTAGCTTCCGGTGTATCAGAAGGGCCACTTGAGTTTTACACTACGCCCCAAAAATAAAAATAAAGCAAAAGAATAGCTCCATCCCTTCCATTGATCGATTGTAAAAACTTAAATGGCGGCTGTTGTATTGATATGGAGACGAGAGATAAAAACTAGTGTGTGAATGGCTTTCCCACGAGTTTTTGTTTTACACTACATTGCATATGCATATTATGGAAATAAACTATTTAGAAAATAGAAATTATCAACACTTCCGGAATTTATAAATAGATTAACAACTAATATAGTTATTTACATTATCTACATATAACTGCACGTGTGTTTTGAATAATTGATATTTCTTTTATATTTACAATCAGTGGGAAAAATGAATAATAATAAAAATTATTTGCTCTAGATACTTTGCAAATGAGAAATAGTGATATCGCTAGTTCGTATCGAAATTACCAAGTTTATGTTTACTGCTTGAATTATTTTTGATTACTTTTAAATTCCTTCATTTATTTGAGATGCATGGTATTTTATATTTTATATCTCCGCATTTCATCTGCTTAAATTGATCCATAATTTCTAGAGTTAGCTAATATCTTTTATTAATAAAATCCTACGTGTTTTCCCCCGATGAGAAATATTTTTAATGGATTTTCTATGTTATTGCTGTTCTTGTTGCTATATCTACATGTTCGGAGAGAAATTCCTATTACGAAGATAAATAACTCCGTAGGCATTAAATTTTCTTAGTTACGTATTGCTGATATAAAGAGAAAGAGGGGAAAAATGTTTTTTTATAACATATAAATTTAATATCGCACAATCTGTTACATAAAAAATTGCATGAAGAAAAAGAGGTTTCCATCTAGTATTTGCGATTTCATCGAAAATAAAAATTTCAATACAGGTTTTACTTGAGTCAATAGATTTTCTATAAAGTGCTTTCCAATGGGATTACATACGTGATACAATCAGCAGCACTGGGAAGGTTTTTACAACCAGGAAATTTAGAATGGTTCGGATTGCGATTCCAGTTTTCGTAATCAGACCACTGGCTATTATCAATTTTCAGCAAACAGGTTACCGGGAAATTCCCGGTAACCCACCGCGCTTTATCCAGCACTGTATACAATAACGAGTAATTAAGTGCTAGCTAGTATATGATGTTAAATGAATGACACCGCATAAAGAACCGGTCAAGTCAAGGGCTAGCATGCAACGAATATAAATGACTTAATTAATAAGTGTTCAATAAAGAAGAGTTAACAGATTGCATAAAAGAGAAACATATGCGGTTCGAAGGACCATGAACTACTGTTTAGCGTTGTAAATGCTTTATTCACCTTGTTGGTTCGATGATAGCATTTAAAATTTGTTTTACCGTACTAGTGGTACTAAGTACTGGTAATGATGGAGTAACCATTTTAGGAAAACGGGTGTTAGATAATAGAAACACACTGCTTGACATCTAAATTATGAATCTCGTCTTTGTTATAAAAATTAGTCTATATGGACTGTTGTACACCAAAATGCAAGCTATTATTTATACTATTTTGCTACATATCTTATTATTAACGCCGGTAAATGAAATATATTTATTACACATATGAAATTTAATAACCTTTGAATATCATAAGTATGTCACTTATCAAATATTTTAAACTAGTACAATGTTGCAATTATATTATTCCAGACGATTTCTATATTGAAGGGGCCAGAAATCTAATAAATAAAAAGTATATGAACAGCTTGGAGTCTGCAGATTTGATGAACCTGTATTCTCTAGGCATTACCCTATTTACGTAGTTAAACAATGTCCTGATCACACAAACCCATTTTAATAATGGAGATCGGTGGCACATTCCAGGATTCCAAGTGTTCAAACAGGGTAGGTAGGGCATCGGGAGACTGCATCAAAGAATGTAATTCTAGAAGAGGATCTCCGACATATTTTTAAAAATAGGACAACAATAATTAATGGTGATCACAATTCTAAACATCAACAGAGGTTGTAGTTCCAGAAACGAAATCCATAAACATAAATGGCAGAGCGCTTCATAAATTCATACAAAATTTCTCGAACATCAAGGTACAAGCCTCAGAAGACGTTACAAATATTCCAGCAAAAGGAAGAGGGGATTAATAATTTTTTTCATTACATAAAATATTAAAGAAGACGTCAGACCACCATTCTGTTATAGCGGAACACAAAATAGGTAATAACCAAATATGGAAAAAGAAAAATTGATAAGCTGGATGAGTTTAAAAAAAATAATTTTTTTTTCGATTTTTGAAAAATGAAAATTTTTTGGTAATAAAATTTTTTAAATAAAAAATAATTTTAAATTTGAAAAAGAAATTTTAATTTATTATTTTTTTACATTAAAGAATTTGAAATTATTTTCACGAAGGGAGACATTAAAAAAATGTCGTTTTTAAAAATATTTATAATTATTTTCTAGATGTAAGTTTTATAAAATATTTCAAAAATTTTTAAATTTAGAAATTTTTTTTGTAGAAATCGGGAATATTGTTTTTTGATATTTAGACAAAAAAAATAATTTCTAAATTACACAATTTATAAAATATTTTATAATGATTTTGGGCAAAATTGTTAACTTTTTTACATTTAAAACAATTTTTGATAGGAATAAAGATTTTTATTTAAATTTTATATAATGGGCAAATAATAAAATATTTTATATAATAAAATTTTTAAAAAAATATTAATTTTGGAATTTTTTTTGTACAAATCAGGAATAAGGATTTTATTTATATTTTGACAAATAAAATCTAAACAAAAATTTGTAAAATAATTTATAATGATTTTGGGCAAAATTTATAATTTTTTATATTAAAAACTTTGTTCATATAATTTTACAAAAAAAACAAAAAATTAAATTTATATAACATCTAATCAATTACTATAGGCATACAGCTATACAACGTAATATTCAAACAAACGGATTTCAGATTGCTTAAGTCGGCGTGGCGCATGTTGTGGAGCGTTAGTCTCATAAACTAACGCAAGGATACACATGCATATAGAGGGTATTGATAACGGCTCCGCAAATGCGAGAAATGCCATACATCTATCCTGTACCTGGCCTTTTTAAGCAATTTTTGAAATCCCTAAACATCAGTTCTCAGTCCCATCAATATGTAGTTTTCGTAATAATTAACACACTTAATTTTCATCAAAAAGTTCTATCCTATAAATAACACTTTCCTTTCCCAGCTGCACAGTAGGTTCTCCTCTATATTTTTCTTGGCAATCCAGGTTTCTGAGCCATACAAGACCACTGGCTTGATAATTGTTTTATACACCAAAAGTTTTAATTTTTTAGAGAAAAGGGAAGATTTAAGTAGTTTCTGAAAGTTAAAGAAGCATTGGTTCCCGGCAACTAATCTTGCCTTGATTTCGCCGGGTGCTTTGTTGTCGTAGTACCCGGTAACCATTAACCATTAAATTTGTCAGGGTTCCGCCATTTAATTGAGTTCCTAGTGTTTATCATATATTTTGTCTTCTTGTTGATGTGTAGCTCCCTTTTCTTAGTTTCGTCCTCGACGGTTTGTACTTCTCGTTTAGGTGTCTGACGTGTATGGTTAACATAGCAATGTCGTCAGCGAAGGCGAAATTCTGGGATGTTCTATTAAATATTGAGCCTCCTGGGTTTGTTGGTAATTTCCTCAGGACGAATTCCAAGGCGATGTTGAATAGTGTACCTGATAATGAGACCATTGTAGATATCAAATTGTTCGGAAAATTTCCCATGTATTTTGATTCTACTCTTCGTATGGAGCTACGTTATTCGTACGAGCTCAGGTTTCGTACGTCTCAGGTTCAATTTCTCCTTAACAGTTACAGTTTCTCCAAAATGGGCAGCGGCCTGTAAAGGGGCAACCCCCCATGGTTGCACGTTCAGGTTAACGAGCTGGCTACGGAAAAATAAGCTGTTTTTTTTTGTTTTACGTAGGAAGTGGAGAATCTTCAAAAGAGGAAGGATGCCCGGTGCATCCAACAACTATGGGATTTTT
>WYDF02057146.1:0-11885 GCA_009867245.2 Adranes taylori
TAAGCGAAAATTGATTTGAATTCATAATACGTTAATCTTCTACGCAATTTTAGATTTTACTTAACTATAATACTTCAATTTTTGTAATTTAGACTCATTCAAATGTTCATTTAAACTTTTATTCTGAAGAAGCTTACATTGTTTAGCGAAACGCTATGAAGATTATAAACTAAAATCATAAAAAATCAATTCGTGGCAAAACTGATAATTACTTTCTAATTAACTACTATTGACATAATTTACTTCAATATCTAGGTATATATATATATATATATATATATATATATATACATAAACACATAAAAATAGATTAAAACAGATAATAATAGATTGTAAGAATTATTAATAATTAATGTATAGGACGTTATACCAAGAAGGAAACTATCATTACAATTTTTAAATTATACAAATGTCTTAAAAAACGCGGATGGTACAAGATGTATGGCGCCATTTCACCGATTATTATAAGGAATCATCAGCATCTTCTTAAGAGGAGCATCTAGCAAGCAGACGTTGGTGCTCGAGAGAGGTAAGTCGTTGGATACGACAGTGATGCTCCGCGTAAAGAAGATGATGACAATCCCTTATAATAATCGGTGAAATGGCGCCATATATCTTGAACCATTCGCTTTTTTAAGACTTTTGTATAATTTAAAATTTTTTATGATACTTTCTTTGTTGATTTATGGTAAAGCAGAAAACAGTCTTATGTGATTTATGGTAAAGCAGCACTTGGATAATAAAATAAAAATTTGAAAAAATTGATTGTAAAATAAAATAAAAATTTGACCTAAATCCTGGAAGTTTTATTCATCATTAAACAAAAAGAGGTCAAGAAACAGAAACATCATAGACGATAGTATTGAATTGGTATAAATTTAATCTACAAATAAAAAAATTAATCTCATATTTCATGGCATGAGTTTGTAGGCTTATTCATAGGCAATAAATACGCGTCATATTTATTATAAGCCGACAATGATGACAATTTATGTCCAGTTTAGAGACGGTCTATGATTTTATGTTGATTTTGAGCGTGTAAGAAACGACGCGTTGAATGACATGAATGCGTTTTACGTTGAACTGACCATTTATTTATTCGCACTTTCAATAATTCGAAGGGAACCGCGTAACCATGACTCATTCTTCCGTGGCACATGTCAAAGAAATTAACATTAGCATTCATTATGTAAATCCGGTCAAAGCCTTGTGACATCTCTTTGCATTCTCCCCCAGCGTTTAAAAAGTTTTTGGTTCCGGATCAAAGTCAAAAAAAACTTTTCCAGCTCGAGTGGAAACTAGTCAATAATTCTGATGCTTCGTTTCCTAAAACTCACTTAATCACCTGAGATAAGCTTTTCACAGGCAAAACTTCTTGGATTCAGTTTTATGCTGGTGGTGGTATAAGGAAACTAAGCTTACAATATGTATCAGAATTTATAGATTCAGCTCAAGCAAGTATGAAATTTGTTTCATACTTCCTAATAGTAATGAATATTCATTAGTTCCTATTGGAAACTCAAAAAGTTATACTACCAATAAATTCAACCAATTTTAGCTCCCACAGAAAACTGACATACGCATCACTGAATCAAGTTTTTCACGTTAGAACCAGTATTGAATTATATTAGGTATTATAGGCTATTTCGAGAAAGGCACTTCATAAGTAAATGTTGGAAACTGTCTATATGTGTGTTAAAATTGAATAATTAAGAACATTTAACCGATTTTCATGAAATTTGGTATGAAGATATTGCTGCGAAATGTCTAGAAAATATGAGATCCATTGATACAGAATGGAGAAAGTGACATCAAAACGCATCAACACATCAAAATGTCCGCGTTTTATGCACGTAAATAGTATACTTCCTACAAATGTATATATCCTACTTCAATATCTTTGATAGGACTTGTCATTGCATAGTCTCACGTTCTGATATCTCTGGAGTTGTTGTATGTAGACCAAAATTAAAATGACAAAATATCTCTACGAAGATAGGGTGGTTTGACGAAAATCTAACCTAAGTAAGAAAATGCACGATTTTTGTTTTATATCATTTAGTTTTCAACATAGTCACCTTTAGTGGGAAGATCTTCAAAATAATGGAAAGTTTCGGTCATCATTTCATCGTTTGTCGCAAAACAGCATCCTGCGAGCCATTTATTTAGGTTTGGTGAATAAGATGGGTGGTCGATCAATTCGTAGCCTAATGGGTTCAATTTTGCCTGCACGACCGCCGCTGTGTGAGCGGGTGTGTTGCTTTGATGGAAGAAAATTTTTTGTGGGCCAAACCAGGACGTTTCTTTTTCAATTCGGCGTCGAAATGGCTGCGTGGCTTTACCTTTTGCTGAGTAATCAATAAAAATAATCCTTTCAGATCCCAAAAAACCGTCGCCATCAGTTGTCTTTGCCCTCGATCAATTGCCTTTACCTTCTTCGGCCGATCAGTTGTCTTTGGTGGGCCTTCGCCGCTTTATCTCCACTGCTTTGACTATTCCTTCACCTCCGGCGTGTAGTAATGGACACAGGTTTCATCAACATTGACGTATAGATGAAAAATATCCTTTTTCTTCGCCAAAAGCTTCTCTGAATCCGTCATACGTGTGCGTTTTTGGTCGGTAATGAGTAAACGCGGCACCCATCGCAGTTGATATGTTTGCAGCCTCTGCTAGCTCACAGATTTTGTTTCGACGGTTTGCCATAAACATATAATGGATTTTGTAGTGACGATACTTGAGGGCCCAGGGTGACCTTCATAGAAAGACTCGTACGACCACGAAAAAATTCAGGTTTCCTAAGTTTAACTGTTGCTAGCGACGGTGCAGACTCGCCATAAATAGCATCCAGTTCGGCATTGTTTGATTTCTGCATTGTTTTTCCCTTTCTTGTGGAGGAACTTGATCTCTGAACGGTATTCGACTTCTTCCATTTTTCATAAGTCGTTTGCTTGCGGCAACAGTAAAAACCAAACTAATTGTTCTTTTTGCTTCAAATTTTGACAGACGTCATGTATTGGATGGCAGATGTCAAAACCAATATGGTGTTCGTTGTTACGGAGCGCCATCTATCAAAGGATGGATTTATGTCAAACCACCCTCGTATGTTTCCATAAACGATCTCCCAGAAAATTATCGGTTAAAATAGGTAATAATTTTATAAATCATGAATTAGTTAATAATATTAGATCATATTTTTATTGTCAAACAACTGTAGATAGTACTTTATATGCTTCGAATATCGTAACAGTTGTAGAAACAAGTTACATTTAACTTGTTTGTTACGCTAGATATAACAACGCAACTTTACATCGCTAGACGAGGCCGTTGCTGATGCTCTGTTCAAAACAACTTACTCAGAAATGCTTTAGCCTCCTCACGAATGATGGCAACAACTCAAGGACAGACCTAAAATACTTATATTCAACTGCTTCTCCGTTTTCTCCTATTTTCATCCGCTTCTTCGTCATCGTCTTCTTATTTTATTCTGTTTGATTTTATTGTTATGTTCCGATGGAAACTAAACTTCGCGTATAATTCTATTATTTCGGGCATTATTTTTCTTGTATATTAAATTATTCAACTTAGATTTATACCTTTCAGAAAATTTTGAAGCATTTGCATGCTGTTCCAAATAAAGATCTATTGTTTTCTGGAAGAAAGGAATAATAATTTTCAAGTATTATAAAAAGACATTTTAGATTTTCTATTCTATCTTTCAATGAAAAACTTGATGAGTGAGAAGCAGATAATTTTGGATGAATTTTTACATTCTATTTTTCAATGAAGAAGGTAGCGAGTAGCATAGATTCACCAGCACTGCTCTAGTTCGAGGAAAGAAAAAATATAAGACCAATAAGCAAGGCGAAATTCAAATAGCTATTAACGCAGTTTTCAAAAATGGAACAAATATTATCTACAAAACCTGTGCACGACTCACAAAAACGTTCAAAGCCTGTACTATTCCAGACCAATCGACGCCAGACGCAATATACAGACAAATCAATAGTAACAACCAAATATAAATTAAAGTCAACCCAAAGAAAAGCATTCGATAAAAATACACTATGCACATAATATGCAATGAAAAAATTAGGACAAAGTTTCCAATGGAGCTTCCTTAAAGTTTCCAAACAAAACAATACATTACTAACTGAATCAAACAAACCAAACAAACTCCACAACTTTAAAAAACAATTAAAACAAATTGAGACATGCCTGATTACAAAAGCATGTCTGATTGGCAATCCTAGTGCAGCCAGCTGTCAAATGACGTCTCTCTCTCTCTTGAAAATTTAACATTTTCTACGGTATTCATACTCAAAATGTTTTAACCTACGAGTGCTATTTGTGTTGTTTACAGTACCTTGAAAAATTGATCTCGACCAAGAATGGTATTAAATCACGAAGATTTTTTTCAACTGTTAACCTGGATTTACTCAACAACAGTGCATCGAGGAACTAATTAGACTATGGGCGATAAAGCACATCGAGGACCAGTATTTGACGTCGATGTTGACCGAATTCCTAACCGTAATTCGCTCAACAACGAATTTCTTCAAGGTAATCTAAAATCGATTGTTGTTGCCGCAAGCATTAGTGGAATATTGCAACCATTTGGTCGTCAAAACGATTGGATCCCACATAAATTAACAATCGCTCAAAAAGAGGCTCTTATCAATTTAAAGCAATAAATCCTCATAAAATACAATCGCAGTGCTTCAAACATGTTAATTACATCGTAATAGGTGACGAATAGTAGATCTATGCGTACGAGCCCAGCAGTAGACGTATGGGGTTTTCAAGACAAACCAAATCCAACAAAAGTTGATCGCGCAAGAAGCATTTCAAAGCAAATTATCGCCCGTTTTATCGGACAAATTGGAAAAGGTGGACGCAACCGAACCATTGGTGCGGTTCTAACTGGTACACATTCATTTGTTTGATATTAGTCTACGAAGAAATAAGGAAAGCTAAAGGATCATAAAGATGTAGCTAGAATTCGAATTGCAAATGTTGCTGATCTTAATTTAGCTGCTACTGAATTCATATGTGGGTCTTGTGATAAGCCCAGAAATTTTATAGACTCTTCTTATAAAATAGGTATATTTTGGAGTTTTATTAGGACACTTTCCATGGGTTTCATATGATTATTTCTACAGCACCATTCTAGCTCAACGTCTGAAAAGATACAAGTACCTACCAAGTTCCAGATGTAAGTAAGACTTAATACAAACTTGAATCTTTGGATACATTTAGTAAAATTACTAATATTATGAAAATTTTTGGTTTACATTTTTCTAATCTGATGTAAACGGTTGGAGTATTCACGTGCGATATTACTTACATACAAGTTCGCACGAGCATCCAAACCCGTTTTTTCCACGCGATTTCTGGAATCATGTAAACTTGGTCTTTATGAATTGATCTCTTTCCTGTATATTATGAATGAATTGTAATTACAAAAAATACGTTATATATGTACTTGATTTGGCACCCAATGAGTTCTTCGAATTATCGAA
This sequence comes from Adranes taylori, assembly GCA_009867245.2. Classification (NCBI taxonomy): domain Eukaryota; kingdom Metazoa; phylum Arthropoda; class Insecta; order Coleoptera; family Staphylinidae; genus Adranes; species Adranes taylori. The sequence goes on from WYDF02057146.1 coordinate 5,520, forward strand.
CATCAAAAATTAATTGAGAATTCAACGTCTTTTGACACCCGAAGAAGCAGTTGATGGGTACAAAACACTACTTTCGAAAGTATTCCAATCGGACTAGAAAACGTGCCTTAACAATTGGTTTAAACAAAAGCAAAAGTGTATTGACGTTAATAGAGAATAATTTGATAAACGAAAATAGTCATTTCCGATTAGAAATATTTGTTTTGTTTCCTAATTTTCAAATATCAAAGACAACCCTCGTAGAACTCCAAGTCACACCTTTTCAAAAAAAATAAGCGAAATCAGCAAACACATGGCTTTATAATTTACAAAATATTTTCACCTAAGAATTTTCTATTATAAAATATTAAGACCAAGATGATAAAAGTAGTCCTGGGACGTCAGCAATTTTCATTACAGAGTTGTGGTTGTGCAGCTCAGCGGCGGTGATTTCGTCAAGTTAGCACCCCCCCCCCCCTCCTCCTTGTACTCGTCAAGTTTTCTCTACATTTCTTTTAGTTTGTTCTCAAACTCTAGATTAGCTGCTTGCAACAAACATATTATTATTAGGCACTTGAGCAATATCTTTCTTTTTAATTCCGGTACATAATTCGGGGAAAGCTTGAATAGCAAGGAACGGAACAAAACTCATTTTTGTTCCCGCGAGTTACTCCCACCATAAACTATGTTAACTAGTGTTGTTGGTCTATACTTTGTGGTTATTATTAATGTTTTTATCTTCTTTACTATATACTTTTGCGTATTACTTATTTCAGTCCTTAATTGTGATGCCATTTATATATTTCTTATTTATTTAATTTATACTAAACGCCGGAATAACATTTTTCACTTGTTGTGACGCGCATTTCCGCTCGCCCGAGCCATTTTCAAACATTGACTGCTTTGTAATATTTCTTGACTATGTTGTCATGTATGTTTCATTACGTTGATATTCTCCATTTGCTTTTCTTGTTATCTATTGTTTTCTTATGGTTTCTTGTGTAGTTAACTTTTAAATTTACAGGCTTTAAATTTACAGTTTAATTGTTCGTTTATTAAGTTCTTGTATCTTACTTTTATACATCTCGTATGTGTTCTTTTAGGTCCAGGTTTATATTGCTTCTTTTTAATATGGTTAGTGAGTCTTCGTTGTGATTGCTGTTGATTAGGTGGTTGGGTATATATCCAGTCCTTTTAATGCATATTGGTCTTCTCTGTATCTTGTTCTGAAATTACGATTTATTTTTCCAATGTATGCTTCTTTACAGATGCTGCAGCATAGTTTGTATATTCCGTTCTGTTTGAATTTGTTCGGCGTGTTTATATTAAATCATATTGTGTGTCCAGGTTATTTTCGGTTCGATATCCTATTTTATGTCTGGTTAATTTATTCGTATAGATGAATCTTATATACTTTTGGTTTTCAATGTTTTCGTTATTTCTTGGCATTATTATAAATTTTTGTTAATGCTGTTTCAGGATATCCTTTTATTTGACCCCTTTCTATTATTATCTGTTGCTCCTTTTCATGATTTTCCATTGTTAGTGGTATTGACTTTAGCCTGTTAAAAAAACGTGCTCTAAATGTTGCATTTTTAAGTGCTTTTATAATAATGTTTTTATACGATGTTTTTTCTAAATATGTTTCTAATTTGCCATTTTGTTTTGTTATTTGTCTAGGTAGTTTATTCACGCTTTCTTCTTCTATTGTGAATTTCAGATTATTGTGGATGTTATTTAATATATATTTTAGTTTTTCTTCATTGATTTGCGTAGTTTTTCTTCATTGATTTTCCATTTATTATGCAAAGTATACATTACCTACATATCTGATTCAGTTTGTTATTGTTGTATGTTTATTTTATTCATCTATGATTTTTTGTTCGTGTTGTTGTTGGAAAATTTCGCATAGTATTGCTGATAGGAGTGACCCGGTAATAAGGCCATTTCCCATTTAGTAAAGTTGTTCAAATCCAGAGAGAATTATTCAAATACTATTTAAAGGAAGTAAAAAGGTTATTGAAAAGTTTACTTAAATTATAACTTATTTATAAGAAATAATACTACACTGGGCGATAAAAAATAACGTTGACAAATCTTAATGCGTCCTATCACAAACGTATTGTGGAGTAAACAAAGAATTTCCGCTTTGCTAAATTGTCCGCACTTTTTTTTCAAGGAAGCATTTTTCTTCAAGTTTAGGATTATTCAATTGTTGTGCGTTTTCAGAAGCAGAAAAACACATGTGCTACTATTTGGGAACTGTTTCGTCAAGAAAAACGTCAATGTCGCATTGTTCGACTACTCAATGTGTAGATGAACACAAATTGTGCCCAACTGCTTCAAAGAGCTCAGCCATAAAGATCATCAAGAAAGAGAAAGGATACGCACTGTCAGCACTTCTTGAAACCAGCAGAAAATCTAGAAGCGAGTCCCACAACATTCGAAGGTCGCTATGAGAAAAAGCGTTAGTGAGACCTTATCAATCGTCAATTAATTTAAAGCGAACTCAAACCTAGAAGCTCCGAAACGTCTAGCTCTTCATGGGCGAAAACGAGCGCTTGCAATTCCAAGAATCTAGACGTAAAGACCAGCATCGAGCAGAGCCGGAGGTGAAGTGAGAGCAAACCCTTTTTACCGACGAAAAGCATTGAACAAACGTACAGCCGTCAAACCGATATAATCGGGTTCACAAATATTTCAGTTAATCAGCGAACACCGCAGGTCATGGTTTGGGATGGAATTTGAGCCAGCGGCAAGACATCCCTATATTATGTAGATCAGGCAATCAGAAGTAACCCAGATGCAATACATCAAGGCTATAGTACTTCCACGTGCACCGCAGCACTTCGGTAATGAGGAATAGATTAGATATTCTAACGAACTACAGCCTTCATAATAAGGATCAAATCACGCTAGAGTGGTGCAAGGAACATTTCAACTCGCAGAATGGCCAACTTGCTCGCCAATGCAATAGACTACAGTGAATAGTCGCTTTGGCCAGTGCTTGTGCTAAATGTCACAAAAACTGGAAATCGATGAAGCAATCGTTACGCCGAGAACTAGACAAATTGTCGCCGAAATATTTGCGGTCCATCGTCAAGAATTTCAAGACGCATCTGGGGCTCTGTAGCAAAGCTCAAGATTGTCACTTCAAAATCGAAGTGTATTATAACTCCCATGTTATTATTATTATTTATTACTGTTTTGTTAAATTTCCATTGGTTAACGAAGTTATGGCAACTTTATTTTAAGTCACATGATATATCATCCTTCTCAATCTTGGTGTTTGATATTATGAAAGGATTTGTGAGAAACTTCAAGCATCATGTGACAACTTTGTGTGCAACTTGCGTATCCCCAGCATTCCCTATACTTAATATACCTAAATGCAAGTACGTTGTGCAGACGATTATTCTAAGCGATTGAGATTATTCTAAGAGATTAAACGTGGATGAAGACGACAGATTGTTTCATATAAATTAATTTACAATAGTCCAGGACACCTTAGTCAAGTATTCGAACTCATAAAAAAAAATTCAAACAAAATTGCGGTAGTACTTTAATGTCAAATATGAGGTCGATGCAAAGTTCTTCAAAACTTCCTGAAAAAACATCCTGAATTAGAAAATCTTGTTAATAATATTCTTTCGTCAATAAATAGCAAAAGCTCATATAACAAAATACTATTTTATGTAGTTATGAATACCCTTTCAGTGCCACTCCGGCTATCGCACAAACTAATTTGTCAAAAATTTGAGACTTTTCACTTTGTTTGAGCAATTTTGTAAAGATGGAAAATCATTTACCCTCATGGATAATTATTCAATTTCTTCCTAGTCTGACGAATGTGATTTAAGTAATATTTATAGTGTAACATCCAGTAGTCCAACTTCTGAAAGTAATGGAGCAGTTTAGAGAACAGATAGCGATGGAAAATTTCTATTAAGAAAAAGAAGTGTGAACAAAATTCGGAAACTGAGGAAAAAGTGAATAATTTACCTTCTGTAGCTAATATATGGACTTCTTGAATTGGACCACAACGCGATTTGAATTTTAGTTCAAATAAAGGAAGAAAACTGATATTTTGTTTGTAAAGTAAGGAAATTGTTTTTTTTTTATGTCGGTTGGACGACAATATATTTAAGGTAAATAGCTGATCAAACAAAACCTTATGCCATACAAACTTTACTTGCAAAGATAGATGTGCAACAACCATCACGTTTACACAATTGGTAACCAACATTTTTGTGGAAGTATTAGAGGAACAACACGCGATCGTTTAATATAAACAAAACTTTATGAAACAGTTGTAATAGAATGAATATTCATCATTGTGACAAACTAAATTCAAAGTTGTTTAATAAATCGATACACCGGCTATCAACAATAGAACGGTGTACGTGTGATGCATATTGGAGATGTTTACGACGTGTATGTTCGCAAGAAGAAACAATATACAATTCGAGTATATAATATCAGGATCCAGATTATTATATTGCATTAAGTATCATATTCATTTCGATTATTATTGATCACTATTGAATTCATATAATGTAGTCGACAAGTATAAATTCACAATTCTAATAATGTAGGATTGTTCGGTAGCTACGTGGCCTAACACAGAAATAGCGCGAATTTGCAGGAATCTTCTGTATCATTCTGTAGAATCATCCTTTAATAGGTTAAATATGACAGTATAGAGCGATATGTCAATTAGTCTATTTTTGACAGGATGCCAAAGTGAATATCTTGAGTGATTTGGTTGCCGAATTTAAGCGTGATCGTAGGAGCACAAATGAACCCCGTAGTGGACGTCCGAAAACTGCTACTGCCTCGGGTATGATTGAAAAACTCCACCGTATCGTCTTGGATGACCGTCGAGTAAAAGTGCGCGAGATAGCAGACATAGTGGGTACCTGAAATAATACTGTGCACATAATTTTAACTGAAGAATTGGAAGTGAAAAAAGATTCGGAGCGTTGGGTGCCGCGGTTGCTCACACCGGAGCAAAAACTGAATTGTTTCTCGCGACCTTTTGGGACGTTGTCGCTGCACTCCGAAGGACTTTTTACGCCGTTTCATAACAGTCGTTGAAACCTGGGTCCACCGTTGCACTCCCGAAACTAAAGTATAGTCCAAACAATGGACTCAACAAAGAAGGCAAAAACAGTTTTGTCAGCATGAAAGGTTTTGGCAACTGTGTTTTGAGATTCTCATGGAATTATTTTGGTTGACTACTTAGAAAAGGGGAAAATAATAAATGGCGAGTATTATGCCAATTTGTTGTAACAGTTAAGCGACAAAATCAAAGAGAAACGGCCTCATTTGGCAAAGAAGATAGCGCTTTTCCATCATGATAACGCACCTGCCCACAAGTCTGCGATTGCAATGGCCACAATTAATGAATTGGGATGTGAATTAGTGCCTCATTCGCACTATTGCCCAGATTTGACTCCCAGCGATTATCATCTGTTTCTAAATCTGAAAAAATCGCTCGGTGATAAAAGATTTTCATCTGATTCCGAGGTAATCACTGCTGTAAATAGCTATTTCGAGGACTTGAATTCATCAACCAACAATAAAGGCATTGCTAATTTGGAATATCTTTGAAATAAGTATGTTGAGCGAGCAGAAGGCTATATTGAAAAATAAAATATTTTTTGTCAAAACAATCTTGCGTTTTCTTTGTTAGGCCACGTAATTACCAATCCTCGTACTTTGGTATAGAAAGAAAATGATTTAATCTTATTTCTGTATCTCATCAACAGTTATAGGCGGACAAGTATCATAATTTTGGGCGTGACATTCACAAAAGGAATTAAGCAACGTCATGGCTGGAGTTTCGACATGATATAGTACCGTGTGTTCATATAGGTCTCTCCAGAAAGCTTCAACCTCTCCGGCAGAGGGTGGGCTTCCTGGATTTCCCATCTTTTGTTTCTGAAATGGCTTGTAGGGATTGTGACGGAAAGTTGTCACTAATGAATTTTTCGGCAGAGGTTCCTTTTGAGTTGCAATTGCACACGAAGTTGGTCAATGTGCTTTTGTTTAATAGTTACTAAAATAACTTGTGGTGTGCAAACCGTATTTTTTTTATGATCTTTCGAATTTTTGGAGTGTATTTTCTCCAACTAGTTATATAATCCATCACACTTTGCAGTCTTCAAATCTGTGTTTTGCTTTAATTTTGCCCTCTAGCTTCTTCCTCTTATTAAGAATTTCTGCAAATTTACGCCACTTTGACGCTTCCCTTCCGGAACTAATTCTAAAGTGGCCTCGTATACAGGCCACGTAGTATACGAGGTATATAGGCTACGTAGTCCCGAAGATGTTGTTTGGACATATTTGAGTGTTCAGGATGCATATCCAGCCAGATACTATGCA
>WYDF02057157.1:0-11884 GCA_009867245.2 Adranes taylori
TCTGAACCGCTAATCCACCAAGTAATTGGGATAGAACTGGGGAATAGGACAAGAAACCTAAACGGGGGCTGCCATGAATAAATGTGTAAACACGGCCGTGATAGCTTCCGGTATCGCATGGATCACTTACGATGAGCGTGCGCATCCTACACCCAAAAAAAAAAATGAGTTAGATAATCCATCTAATGGTTCTATATCATTATATTCATTGGTTAGCTATTGATCATTTGGCCGTCTAATGCATCTGTGTATTAATTTCTGTACTTCTAGGTACTTGTACTCTTGTTGGGACGACAATGATTCATAAGGTCTAATATTTCATCTGTCATCCATGGTTTTCGTTTTATTAAAGATGACGATTTAAGATTTGTTTGCGCGGTTGCTCCAGATGATTTCGAAAGCTTTAGATGAATAAACTTCTTACTGTTCACGCTTGAACAGTTGAAAATTATTAAGTTATTTTTGACTTTTTATTAATTAATCTTACAGTATATTAATGTAATAATTGTGCTATAGGGGGTCCAATTATCAAAAAAATAAGGTTTTTTAATTTTTTTTTGAATAAAAAAATTATTTATTATATTATTATATATTATTATTAAAATAATATATTATTATTATTATTAACCTTACATTAGTATATACCAAGACTGATTAGATTAATAATCCGAGATTATCTTGTTAGCATTAGTACTGCGTGTTTTCTCAAACCACGTCGATCTAATGATGCTTCACAGTAATTAAATTCATTTCTAGTTACGAGCCAACAAAAGCGTGACATATAATTACCCTTTTGTTCATTTACATCCAGATGAAATTTTGGTAACGTCTTTTTACATTTCTTGAGTTTAAATACAATGTCGCGAATTTAAATGCAATGTTGCGACCCAATATTGCGTTTGTCTTCGACCCGTACTATTCAAGGACCCGGTTAAAGGTACCGAAATTCTACTATATTCATGACAACTCTCAATTATTAGGTAGTTGTTATTTAAAAATACGGGATGGAAGACTTTTTTTTATGTGCTTTAGGTAGATGCGTTTTAAAAATTTAAAAATACGGAAATGGAACACCTTTTTTTTAGGTGCTTTTTAAAAATATGGGAATGGAGGCTTTTTTTCGCGATAAGACTACAGATTAATTCCGACTATAACTGGTTGTAAGTTAGGATGCCGCGCGTTCCTTTCAACGTCCCTGATGTCCACCATTAATCAATTTGAATTCTGACACTTCGGTCAGTGTCCTGGTGCATCAGAATTAGCCGCCTAAGTTTGAACAATGTTTAAATCGAACGGTCTTGCTTGCAATTGCAATACTTCTACGCGGTTTGATATTGGCAACCAGTTCTTGACAACTTTCGTTATTTCTGTATTAAAAATATTCGTCTAGACAACATTTTCCTATCCCATTCGAACTCATTTCACTTATACCCATCACGTTCTTGGATGATCAATATCGTCCCAGAAGGAGCTTTTTCGTAATATTTACTTAAAATCCTTTCAGAATGATTAAAATAGATTAAGTTAATTTTAGAAATAATCAAATATTATAATGAAATAAATTTCTATGTTCAACCGCAATCCAATAAATGAGGCAAATAAAATAAAAATTATATTCGAATGAACAGAATGGCAACACACAACAGCAGCAGCAGGTCCAGGAGAGAGTGTAGAATAAAAAAAAAACCAAAGAAACGACGAGCAGAATTTCACGTTAATTTCAATGAAGCCATCTTAAGGAAGATGTAATAAAATTTTATATCCTTGAGTGAGGTAATAAAAATACCGTCTGTAAAAGAGTGAGTGGCTCGTGCGCTGGAATTCAAACAAGAAAAAATATATAAAATGGAGAATGACTTAAAAAAAGGACATTGCATCTTTTAGTGGAATGTATTGTTATTTTTGTAAGTTGAGTTTACAATTGAAGAGAATATGACGACAAAATTTTGTGACTTTATTTCGCAAAAACTAGAAAAATAATAATAATAAAACCAAAAACGTCAAATTAAACTAAACAGACCTTTTGCCAGTTATAAACTCAGATTCAATGTTTTTTATCCTTTTCCGCTATTGTATGCTATATTCCAACTACTCCATTCTATATTTTAATTTTCTTCTTTTACTCAAATGCACTATCCTCGAAGAATCCTGTGCAAACCGTTATGCAAAGTTCTACACTACAGGTGTTCTTCGAAACCTTAGTTCTCACAGCAATCTACTTCGGAGCAACTGCTGTATTTCACATTATTTTTAGCCCATTCAAATAATATTTATATAAAATAATGCTCTTCCTTTTACTCTGTTTTTTTTTTATATTACATAATTTACTGTATTCATTAACCATGTTTGTTGGATTGACTGTATATTACTTGTACTTCTATAACCATAATAACACTTATTTCAATAGTATATTTGGTTTATTTTACAATGGTTATGTAGCAGAGTGTCTCGTAATGAAAGCTAGTCCGCTATACGTTACTCGTTTATGCTCATTAGTTGCAAACTTTGGTCCTTCAACCCGGATCTGATAATTTTATAAATGTATCGCAATTGTATATTGTATGTGATATATTGCAATAATAACAAGATAATTTGTCTACTGCAACATAAGATGCTACATTTAAATTGCGGTTTATTGAACTGAAAGTTTGACTTACATTGCTGCGAACTTACTTTAATTGCCTCTAAAAATTTTAAAGTATCGTCCTAAATTGGAAATGATTCCCATTCTTGTCAAGTAGTATTGGCGAACATAATTGAAATAAATTGATAAAATTATCACCATCCAGCTCGAAGGACCAATATTTGTAACTGATGAACATAAACGTCTAATGCATAGCGGACCTGCCGCTTTGATATTTTCATTACAAAGCAAACAAATGATATTATAAAGTTTACAGCTTTGATTTATATCTTATCTTCCTGTTATCTTCCGAAAACTTTTCAATCACTAATATTCTTTTAAGGTACCCTTAAACGCTCTATACCTATTTTTTATTATTGTCCACCCGTCGCTCTTCTTTCTTATTCTTCCTTCTAAGCCATTTTCCAAATTTTGCCATTTGACAACTGCCAGACATGTTTCTTAGATGATTATATTGTAGTTAAACATGAATCCCAAAAATGTGCACTGCTATAAACTTTTTGTACTGAAGTCGTCTGTTTATCATCTATAAATTGAAATCTGATTGTTAATCCAGCAAGATGAAGTCAAAAATGCCTTCAGTAAATCAAAACCAATTGTCCCAAGGGACTAAATGGGTAACTAGATACTGGAGGAATCAAAGCACTGACGTAAATATTTAATCAGATATACACTGGAGAAATACCAAATGATTGGTCCCCCATGGAAGAAAGCATATGTACAGTGGTGCTATGAATTCCGAATTATTAGCTTGATGAGTTACGTTGTGAAAGAGTCTTCCAAAAAATAAATCATCCCGGAAGTACAAAGGCAATGTGGATAAAACTCAATTTGGAAACGGACTTAGTACTAACAGGTTTTTATTTCAGCGCTGTAATGACATGAATCAAAACCTTTTTCGGCGCTTCATTGATTACGTAAAAAACAAGATACATTCTGTCCTATGTTCCTCAAATCAAAACAATCCCATTTACTATTTCAATATTTTTAGCATTTCCCATTAGTCTCCATATTGGGAAATGCAAGGACCATATTTTTTTTCACTAAACTTTGGAACTGAGTATATTCCATTCATAATCATCTCCTTAAAGGTCTCAACATCCGATCTTTCCATTCTCTTATATACTGGTGCCATATCTATTCTTCTTTACATCCTTTCCAGATTGCATGCATATCTCTTATCTCTTATCAATCCCATATATCCAATGGTAATTAATTTTAGTCGCGTCGTAGTACTTCCTTCCGCAATCTCGTCATTTCTTTTGTCAACTCATCCACATTAATTTTATCATTCATCCTCATGAAGTAAATATTTACATCATCATCTCTTTCACTTCTTTCTTTTCTCCCTTTTTTACCTATCACTCCTCAAAATTTGTTATTGCATCTCGCAGTTCTAAGTTTTAAATCCCATTAATATGTAGCTTACACATAACTTTCGTATCTTCTCTTGACATTTCAAAGCTCTGATTAGAGCTCTGTTTACCTCCACACGCTTACCTCCATTCCTCTACGTAGAGAAAATTATAATACAGTAATCATCATAATTTTAACCTTTTCTCATATTTAAAATTTTTGGAACAATTAAAAATCCTCATGACTTCCATTTCTTTCATAACAAATTATTCCTCTAATTTCTATATAAATAATTTTCACTGAAGTTAGTGTTACAAACCCCCAGAAAGTTTTATATACCCTTCCTGTACACATACCTGGCTTTCAATATAAGTCGATATTAAAGATTGGTCGACCCCAAGATGTATTGAAAAATGTTCTAGAAAAATGAAAATCAAGAGTTATATTTGGATAGTATTATATTATTTTCTTCGCACTTCCGTAGTCGTGATACGTGTGAAGTAATCTTAAAAATGTATAGAAAAATTGTTAAACCGCATTTAGATAAGCAAGTAAGTCAGTTGTACCTAACCTAAGTGTACATAGAGAAAGACAGATAACCTTATAGAAATTAGAATGCCTTGCAGGAAAAACAAGGACAGTATAGTGAGATTGGAAGAGAAACACGAGCGACACACGAAGGATGTTGGAAAGTTAATAAAGAAGGCCATAAGGTGGAGGCAAATTGCCGGAAAAGTGGATTATTGCGTTTCGCGACGGTAATACGTGGACAGGAGTTCATTAATTTCAGCCGCCATCCAACGAGGACTAGGCGACAGCGCCTCAGACACACTCACGTCCGTCCTTCTAAGGATAACTCCACACTAGGTTGATTTTCTGCCACAACTTTTATAGAAATATCAATTGTAGGAGTTCTTAAAATTATTGTTTATTCATAAACCAAAAATTAATTTGTATATATAGATTTCATTTTCCTGTTCAAATAAAAAATTTCCTGCCCAAATTTAGCCTTACAGAGAAAAAACAGTAGCGACAACTTAGCACAATATTCGCTAGCTGAAATAAATTATTCAAGTAAGAAACTATTATTATGACTTTTAATTACTCGCCAATTACAATAAAATTTGTTATGCTGCAATAGTAACGACTACTAGATCTCATAAAATGTAAAATACTTGCTCCCATGGCTTGAAACCGTTGAAGCTGAACTCCGTGGCGTTTTAAGTAGAAACAAGAGGGCTATCAAAATGTAAAGGGATAAAACAAAATGTTACTAAATATATTTTGAAATTTTGTATGACTCAAAATCGGCTCAGTATATTCAATTATTCAGTCAGAAAAAAGTCTCTCAATGTTATACATATTTCATATCCAAAGTTTCATTTCAGAGCTTTGCAAAAGTAAAAACTAAGAATACGCTGTATATTGTCAAGTCTTTATTTTACAAAAACATATTTCAAATAGGGACAAACATTTATATAGGTAAGGTTATTTGAAACTTTCATCTGTAATGATTTCATAGATATAACAAAATAGTTGAAGTCGGATTCCATTACAAATATTTAAATCAGATGAAGGCTACGCTGTAATAAACTATACGTAGAATTATTTTAAGCCGCTAACACCAAACGACTGATGTAAATCCAGTTCAAAAATGAGTACACCATGGTGACACTCTACCTCCCTTGTTGTACTAATGTTGTACTAATGAACACAGATACTAATATAGGAAATGGCTGTTAAATTAGTCATACAAGAATTGGTGATCATAATGTAGTAATAGCTGAAAGAGTTGTGGTTTGAATGCAAGTGAACACACTGGACTCAAAATCAATTTTTCTGAAACAAAATTTACGAACGAATTTACTTCTCACGTTTTAATACCTGTCTAGATGGAAATATACTGGAGTATATCTTGACCAAGAAATAATTATGGATTAGCTCCTTTATCAGTGAAATAAATAAAGGAGCTGAACTTGCTTGGATATACATCTTTTGGAAGAGCAAGTTATTTAAATCTAATACACCTTTTCATATGAGATAACAAGTCTTGAAGCAATCAGGTTTCGTGGTTTTCACTTAAACTAAATAAGTTTCTGGCCCAACAAATAAAAAAGTATAAAAGTGTTACATAAAAAAAAAGAAGCTTCCAGAAGTCTCTCTTTCAAATTGCGCTCAGAGATCAGGTTGTATGTGAGTGAATACGAAACAGGACTAAAGTGTATGATGTCTTCGGATTTATTCCTTGAGACGCGAACTTAAAAACTACCCAAGATTGGGCATTATTTCTGAAGTAATACCCAAAATTGGGTGTTACATCGGGAGGTCTTCGTGTCAAAGAACCCGAATAAAATATTTAGCACTAAGCCTAGTTGATACTCTGTGGAATTGATTGTAAAAATAATGAGATCCTTGGGTCTCAGCTTAAATAATTCAATGACCACTATAACTACATTTTCAAACTAGAAACAAATAATTAAATCTTATACTGGAGAAAATCAATACAAGAACTCTGCGAAATCATCCCAATTAAACAAGAAACTGGAAAAACAATACCCCATAGGCTCCGCGAAAAATAAATACATATAAATTTTATTCGCTTGACTGAAATTCACGTGACCCCAAGGCGGAAGCAGAAAAAACTATTTGTCTAATAAAAGTGTTAAACACCATAGTGAAGAAAGTGGAAATATAGGTAATGTCAATCTTTTTGGTTGTAAACGTTTAAAAGTAAAACAATTTCACTCAGGATCTATATGTTTCGTTAGCAATGTAGAATAAAAGAATGATGTGAAGATAAGTAAAGCATTTGTCATTTTGGATACCTAATAGAATCTTATACAAGACACGTTGAGTTGCAGGGACATTTTTAAAATCAAGTGGCATTTTGCAACATTTAAAATGACCAGATTCTGTGCTGAAGACTGTTTTTCTATGTGTTCAGGTGACATTTCTATTTGGAGATAGCCTGAGGCAAGATGACATGTTGTATAGTATTGAGAACGGCCTAATTTATCTAGAACTGAGCTCACGTTAAAATGTCTTCAATAGTTAGGTTGTTTAATGAACGGAAATCTATACAAAGATAAAATTTGGTCTGATCCAATTTTTTGGGCATTACTATGACTGGGCATGACCATGGTGGACATGATCGACATATAGTATTAGGAGATCATAGACATATATGGATTTAGGAGATCATTGATTTGTTTTTTAACTTCTTCCCTTTGAACTTCAGGTAAACAGAACCTTTGCTTTTTATACACAGGGTTTGGATTAGATAACTCGATTGAATGTTTGACTTCATTAGTAAAGGTTAGAGTAAGACCTGGGCAATAGAATATGTTTTTATATTCCAAACAAAGGTTTTCTTTGCTTAAGCTCTTTATCAACATACGAAATAGTATAAAAATTTCACATAACACAAAGAAGCTTGCGGAGGTGTCTCCTACAAATTGTATTTAGAGATTAGCTATGTGAGTGGATATGAAACAGAACTAAACTAAATTATACGCTAGAAATTGGATACTTGTCTGTAATAGTTAGACTATTTAATAAACGGAAATATATACAAAGGCGAAATTTGGAAAGTCTGGTCTGATCCAATTTCTTGGGTACCACTATGACTGGACATGATCATGGTGGACATGATGGACATATAGTATTTGGATTTAGAAGAGCATTGACTTGTTTTTTAACTTTTTCCCTTTGAACTTGAGGTAAACAGTATGTTTGTTTATAGGGTTTGGATTAGATAACTTGATTGAATGTTTGACTTCCCTAAACTCTCCAGCAACATGTGAAATCGTAAATTTTCACATAAAACAAACAAGCTTGCAGATGTCTCTCCTACAAATTGCGCTTAGAGATTAGCTTACATGTGAGCGCATACGAAACAGGACTAAAGTATATGGCGTCTTCGAGTTTATGCCTGAGACGTGGATTTAAAGACTACCGAAGATTGAATATTATTTCGGAAGTATTACCCAAGATTGGGTGTTCCTTCCAGAGGTCTTCGGGTCAAAGGACTGATACACGAATAAAATGTTTAGCGCTAAGCTTTGTTGATTCTCTGCGGAATTGATGCAGAAAGAATGCGATTCTTAGGTCTCAAATTGGGTAATTCAATGACCACATTTGCAGGCCAGAAACAAACCATTAGAAAGTATACTGGAGAAAAGTAATACAAGAACTCTGCGAAATCATCAAAATTAAACAAGAAACTGGAAAAGCAGTATCCACCCGTTCCACGAAAAACAAAATACATATAAACTTTATTCACTTGACTGAAATTCACGTTAGAAATTGGATACTTGTCTTCAATAGTTAGACTATTTAATAAACGGAAATCTATACAAAGGCGAAATTTGGAAAGCCTGGTCTGATCCAATTTATTGGGTACCACTATGACTGGATATGACCATGATGGACATACAATATTTGGATTTAGAAAACAATTGACTTGTTTTTTAACTTCTTCCCTCTGAACTTGAAGTAAAGAATAGGTTTTTTTTTATAGACAGTGTTTAGATTAGATAACCTGATTGAATGTTTGACTTGATTAGTAAAGGTTAGGAGAATACCTGGGTTATAAGAATAGTCTTTATATTCTAAACAAAGGTTTTATTCGCCCCCGTGCTTTCTAGCATGCATTGTTAAAACGAGCTGCAACAGAGAGTTAAGTCTAATGGTTCAATAAAAATTGTTGTCAACTTCATTCAATGTTGACTTGATTAGTAAAGGTTTTTATATTTCAAACAAAGGTTTTCTTTGTCCAAGCAATCTACCAATATATGAAATAGTATAAAAGTTTCACATAAAACAAAGAAACTTGCACAGGTCTCTCCTACAAATTGCACTTAGAGATTAGCTTAAATGTGAGTGGACACGAAACAGGACTAAATTATATGACGTCTTAAGATTTATTCCTTGAGACGCGGAGTTAAAGACTACCCTAGATAGGGTATTATTTCGGAAGTAATCGAGATCTTCGGTTCAAAGATATCAGCGAAATCATAAAAATTAAACAAGAAATTGGAAAAACCATATCCACCTGCTACGTCAAAAACGAAATACGTATAAACATTATTCACGCGACTGAAATTGAACAACCAAATGTGGCTCTAATCCTAAAGAAGGACAAACGTTAGAAGGTAGAATAATATATAGGATATAGAGAGAAAACGACCGTCTATTTCTTTTCGCGAGTAGATTCTAGAGAGGTGGCAGCAATAAGCAGTAGAGAAAGGTTCTCCAGTAACACCTTTTTCGTGTAACTCGCTGGCCTTTTAGTGACTCTTAAAAAAATCATATGCAAATACATTCGGTCGGCTGATAGCACTGCCAGAAAAGGTTATAAAGTGCGCAATTTTGCGCTCCTTTAGCGGACTAGCATTTGCTGAATTTAACTTTTATGAGTAGGCTTTTATTTTATGTTATCATTTTGTTTTGTATTAAAAATTGATCAAAGTAAGTTCCTATTTGCAATGCAATTCGAATGCGAACGGAAAAGCTGTAAAAATCTTCTTTCGTGTTCAGAATGATGTATATACGATTTATGGGCGTTATCGTTTAGTTAGTTAAATACCCTAAGGGCATTAGATTCTAACTAGACTCACAATATTATCTAATACCTAAACTTAGCTTTTTAGTAGAGCGCAACGTTGTTATCCCCACATAACTTTGTTCATCTGATAGGTAAAGAACTAAAAACTTCAAACTGAGAATTAAGTGCCAAGTACTTTCACTCTCATTACACCAATTAGAACGGATTTCATAGTGTTTATGTGCGTAGGTAAGGAGGGGGTTTGAACCCTAGTCACGTTTGAGTTATCTGTCAAGCGATGAAGACAAGAGATGAATCAAGAGGAGAAAATGTTTCGTCTCCGTCTGCCAGTATTTCTATCCACCTTGCTTAGTACTGAGAATTCGTCCACTGCTGAGTGTGAGGATATTTCAAATGCCAGTTTTGGTTTTGCAGTATATACGAAAAATTTGAAGTGTTTAATCATATTTGGATGCTTGTCAAAAATTTTAAGTTTCCCGTTTCCGATAAATGAAATTTGGCGTTTCACAATAGTTGGTTCAAAAACCATTTTTGGTTGGGATATTCCGATGCACTGTGGAAAGTCTGCATTATCCTTGAAACCAAAGAAGAGAGTTATAAGAAATAAGCACTGCACTCTCCGGTTACAGTACCATTTACAAACTGGAAAACACTTTGGAAAAATTCGATGAAGATGCCTCAATACAATATCATTAATTTGCTGAAACGAAAACGGCAGATTTTAGCAGAATCGCTCAAGGTGATCGAAATGTTGTACAATGATTGAAAACAAGAAAATAGTCGAAGACTACAAAAATAGTTGAAAGCTATCTCAAAATCAATCTTGTTTTATTGACGGCAGGAGTTTTCATTCAGGGGTCATCAGGAGAAGAGTTATATAAGATTATTGGAATATTGGAAGAGTTATATAAGATAATAATTTTAAGGCTCTTCCTTGTAACCTCTTCTTCTTTTTTAGCTAAATCGTGCAACTACAATCAGACACTGCTGTCCGCATAAAGATTTCTAAGAAGCGAACAACTATTCACGCGAATTGTTCACGAAGCTCAGGAAATGAGCTTCGGCAAAATAACAATTCCGCTTTTGGCTGGAAGGCAAGTTCATTGATAAAATATCCAAGCAGACTGACACTACCTTAGAAATCTTTTCCTTCCTCTTTTCGGTTATATGAACACGGAGCTTCAAGCACGCTGAAGAAGTCAAGACTCATGAAGATATCATAGCAGACATTCAGCTGTTGATTCCGGGTCGCAAAAAAATTATCGGATGAGCCCAAAAACAAAAACTAGAGCCCTATACTTGAGTTGTAATGATCAAAAAACGTTGTCATCAGACTCTGCCTATGAACTGTGGCACACAAAGTGGATAGATTCTTCTGTAAAACCATATACTGCTCTTGAAGCTTTTGGCGCATGTCATGCGGAGTTCCCCAAATACACAATGTACGCTGAACCATTTTGCAACTCTGCCTGTTTCAACAGAGACTCCCGAGCGAATGTTTTCAAAAGCTCCGATCAAAACAAAACAGTACAAGAGAGCTTCACGGGGTTAGCTCTTCCCATAGAACACATAATTGTCGATCCTGAAGATCCAATTCAACCTTTCAACCAGAACAAGATTAAATCTCATTCCTTAATAACTGAGAATCTTTGTTTACGTAGCTAAGTATAGCATATCTCTCCTATTCAGATTTTATAGCTACGTCCAGGGTTCTTATATCTCCAGTTTGTATCTCTTAATCCAGCTTTTTTGTTTCTTTGAAATGTCTTCTTTGTTTCTGTATCCAGTTTCTTTAAAAATGTTTAATTGAGCAGTTTCTTTGAAACCTCTAGATAAGTTCAATATTTGCCTTGTTGAAGACGAATGTTAGATACCGTAATTGTATGGAAGCTGCAGGTTTTGAGTGCAAAGAAATAAAAGATTAGTGGTGGATTAACGCCATCAGAGAATTTAATGCAGACTATACCTTCATGAATATATATGAAGGTATAGTCCGCAAATATTTCTGTATAGCTTTTGTCCCGACAAAACCAATTGGCAACGTGCGTTGCGGGTTCGTGGTGCTTTGATCTGTTAAAGAATTCACTTGTGGTTTTTACTTGTCGTTTTGAGCATCTGTTAGCGTTCATTCTAAAAACTTTCATTCTCGGTGGCTTTAATTTCATTTTTGAATTGCTTGTGGAGATTACTCTGCTATAGATCTGCCAGTATAGTGCTACTGGCAGATCTACTGTCTACAGATCTATTGTCTATTGTCTATTGTCTATTGTCTATTGTCTATTGTCTATTGTCTATTGTCTATTGTCTATTGTCTATTG
>WYDF02057168.1:0-11883 GCA_009867245.2 Adranes taylori
CAGATGAGTGGTGTATTATTACGTGATGTCCATATTTATATTATCTATTGTTGTTTTCTCAAATTTCATTTTTTTTAATAATTCTACTAAAAAAAATTTGTCAACGTTATTTTTTGTCACCCTATAACTAAATTATAAAAGTAATTGGATCACTTAAAAGAATTGTATTTATCAATTACTCCCAGCGCTGTTAAGACTTGCTTAATTCGAATGTTTTTATACATCTTTTGTATTTGTTTGTTATTAAAAATAAATGTGTTACTTACATACTGTTCCAGATTTAGGATGAGCTTCAAATATTAATACAGAAGCTAATTCTCTTTTATGTGAATTCGTGAGGTGCGATAATGCTCTAATATGCAACAATTCTTCATATATTGTTTCTAAATCATCTGGTGTTCGTTCATGGCTCCTAAATAATTAAAATATTAAAATTATAGGGGTTATACAAGTATATAGAAAGCACGTAGTTTCTAATAATGTTTTCGAAAATCTGATTTCAGCCGATTTTAATCGGATTTATGTACATTCTAAAGAAGCAATATTAACTTGTTTGCTACGAGTGCAAATATTAATTTATTAGAGCTTAATTAGAACGATGATTAATTATAGCTCTATCTTAAAAAATTGGTACAACTGGAACCATGAGCTATTTGCACAGGCGTCTTTTTCAGTAGTTGTTGATAATTCCCCTTCCTATACTATCAGTACCAGGCTGAAGAGGATGACAAATCCTAAAGCCGCCATAATAAATTTAGGGAGTGGAGTTTAGTGGGTAAAAAATCCCACACACGAAGGATGCATCGGGCATCCTTCGCCTTTTGAAGGTTCTCCACTGCCTACGTAAAACAAAAAAAAACTATCAGTACGCTAGTAGGCTTGTTAAAGTGTGGTAGAGTCAGTAATTTCAAAACAAATACGCCTGGTCTACGATTGTAGTCTGCGCGCCTAAACTCGTTACTCTTTCTGTTGTGCTTCGATATTTTTTCAAAATAATTTTTGTAAGTGATAATAGTCCTTAATCGTTACTGTTTTTATTATATTTTACACAATTTTGGCATAGACATGTCCGACACAAAAAACGTGTACCGAGACAAGCCGAGATTCAAAACTGTGGCTAAGACGGTTTGATGAATTAGAAAGTAAACAAGAGGATTTACTAGATAACTATGAAGACACGGATGATGTGGAGGCTGATATTGTTGAAAGGTTAGAATACGATTCAGAATGTGAGCAAGATATTTTATCGGAAGATGATCAATTATCAGAGGATGAAGCTACCGAAGACATTTCTAGAAATTTTTATCTGGGAAAAGACAAAACGACAAAGTAGATGAAAAATGTACCTAATGAGAAACAGAACATTGAAAATTCGTCGACATGAACTTTCACAAATAATTAGTGTGATGGTAGTCATATAAAAATTAATTAAAGTTGATCCTGATTCATACGTAAATCTGAAAATATTTTATAGCTTGGTTGAATAGAACCTATAAAATACAATTTAACAAATTTAAAAAGTCTTCAACCAGAATTACGCCTCATAGCCAGGCTATCCATAGAAACATAGAAATCATAGAATATATCATAGAACATAGGAATATACAAGGTGCCAAAAATTAAGTTGACAATTGTTAGTGCGCCCTGCCACGGACTAATTGTACTGTAAACGAAAACTTCTTGTGTAGCTGAATTCTCCACTTTTTTGTACATTTTTCCGATTCAGTTTGCTACTTTTCCGGTTGGAGAAAAATTCTCCCTTCTCAAAGATTTTAGCAGAAATTTCGACTAGGAACTGCCTAGTCGCCGCCGCCAGTCTCTCTAGTTTCATATAAAAGGCCACACCTAGACATTTTTAAGCTTTTCATGATTGTCTTCGAGTGAGCATTAGTCGCACGTTTCAATCAGTATAATTCTCTTAAACGTTCAAAACTGACTTTTAACAGCATAGTCGCAGTATAAAGAACGATTCGTTCTAATATTTTCCAATGCTTTACTTACCAACGTACTCACTAATTTAATTTTTCCATCTACAAAAATTAAATTAATTTCATCACTCAGTTTATCAGAAAATCTCTATGCCAGCAAAAAGTCAGGTAGATAACTAAAATTCATTACCTATTTTCAGCACAATATTTCGATACCTCATCTTTCTATTTTCATATCTATTTCTGCTCACTCGATCATAAACTTTTCATAATCCTCCCCTGCACAAAAAATCAACATCTCCGATGCGAACACGACGAGGAGGTTAGCTTCAGAGGAGCAGGGAAGCCAACAGTTAGAAATTCCAAGCTAAGCAAGATGACCGAGGCCGCTTTCAACGCCCCGCCAAATTACGCTGTCCACACACGCCACGCTACTGATAAACGCCGAACCTTTTATGCTCATGACACGGACGAATTCATCGCCCAACCAAGAAGAAGTTCCGTGGATACCGTACGCCTCGCTATTACCACCGACAGTGCCATTGTTACATTGTTGCCGCCAACCAACAGTAAAGGATGGCTGTACTCCGTCACCTGACTAGGTCTGTACCCTGTCACCTGACGCGCGTTGTGCCCCGTCACCCTGTTTCCTGTTTCCAAGGAAGAAGCTGTTACCAAACCTAAAAAAAAATGGCATGGGGCACGCCGTTTTGCAACAGACGATGTAGTAATGACCGAAACTTCCCACAATCTTCAAGAACTCGAGCAAAATTACTTTTGGGAAGGGATGAAGAGGTTGGAAAGTCGTCTTGAAAAGTGTATTGCATTAAAAGGGGACTATGTTGCAAAATCAATGATAAAAAAAACAAAAATCGTGCATTTTCTTACTTGGGCTAGATTTCCGTCAAACCACCCTCGTAATATCTTATTTGTTAAGTTACAAAACATTGGCGAACTAGGCATAGAAAGAGAACGGAAACGGTTAAAATCGTCGTTAAAAAATAGATCACAAAGAGTAATAATTGAAAGGCTGATATCGGAAGAAAAATATATTTCTTTCCATAAGGTAGTATAATGGGACTGTTAATAAAGATTAATGATCTTCCAACTTCATGTAATATGACATCCAATATCTTTTTGTATGCATATGATACAAATATTATATTAACTGAGAACTCAGAAAATCAAATAATTAAGTCTAGTGAAGAGACTATAAAAAATGCAAAAGCAATGGAATCAAGCTAAATGTGGACAAAAGGGCAATGATAGAATTTAAACCAAAAACGGTAGCAGTACAGAAGAGTTTGATAAAAAGATTAGAAAGGAAACAAACAATGTTCACTTTTTTGGTATAAATGTAAATGATAAGGTATCATGGAAAATATGTAGTAAAGTCAGTGTATTTGTTAGATATTTCGAAGGATACAAAACACTGTATCCAAAAATCTTTTTAAATTAGATATCGTCTTGTAGATATGGCATTATCACATAGGGAGCAACTAGTAATATAAATGTAGAAAGAATTTTCACTCTACAAAAAAAGTACAATATTCCCAAATGAGAAACTTTGAGAAATTGTTTCAAAAATGAAAAAATATTTACTATATATGGGCTTTATAAATATCATGTATTAAAATACGTGAAACAAAACTTAAATCCGAAAAAAACAGTAATATTCATACGCATGACACAAAACAAAAGGTCAACTAAAAATAAAAATACAAAAGCAGGCTGGGACAGACTATATAGGTGTCAAGCTATACAACAGGTTTCCACCGAATCTGAAATAGGTAGGTAGCATACATGAATTCATCAATCTAATCAAGGAAGCGCCTTACGGAACTAATGAATAAGTAAAATATACAACTTAATTTCGATGACCAATAATATGATCTACTTTGTCATTGGTTATTAGTGCATTGTAAATACATAATTAATAAATCATTGTTGTTGTTATAGTTGTTAATGCTACCAGCTCTATTAAAATTAATAATTAGATCATGATTTTTCAAATTTAAATAACATTTTGTTACATCCATTTGAATAACTAATGACTCATACATAAATTACAATATCGTAGGATATTCTGCTTGAGAAAGAATATTGTTGATGAGATAGGAAATGTTAAATAGAAAGCTGCACAAAAACACTTCAAATTATAATACTTGGGTGTTGGAGGAGGATTTGATTGTGAGTAATGGATGAACAAATGGAGTCTGGGAGGATCAATTCACATACAGAGGACTTGAGAGTGGTTCGGTGATAGATTATGTCTTAATGGAAGGAAAAGCGAGTGAATGTGTCCAGAGTATAAGTCAGAATGAAGAATTTATGATGAGCGTAATAGTAACAATATGGTAGAAGATATAGAGGAAATAATAGGGAGTAGTTATGCACGGGGAAAAAGAAAAGAAAGAAATTATGTGTGAAGCTAAAGGAAATTAATTGGGATGGTATGAATTAGATTGCGGAAATTGTGAATGAGGTTACGAGTAAACTAGAGAGAAAAATATAAAAGGAGGAAAGTGGATGTGGAGATACAACCAGGGATATGACGAAGATTTGAGGAGGGAATAGAAAAATGTGAGAAGAATTTTGAGAGAGGTAAGGAAAAGTGACAGAAATTGGAAGGAGGTAAAAATTTTCTCTAGAGGTAAATATTTTCTCTAGAGGTAAAAATAAATGGAGAGATGAGAGGATAAGGTTGAAGAGAAAAAGGAAGGAAGACGAAAGAAAAATAATCAATGGCTTAAGATGTGAAAGAGATTTGGAGGTATATAAGAGATACTAGGGGGTGTAATAAAAGGAAGCCTGCCATAAATGTAGAAGAATGGGACAAAAAATGTAGAAAGAAGTTAAGTGGAGGGAATAGACAAGAGGAAAGTGATTCAGTAATGGAGGACGTAAAAAGGACAAATGTAGGGGAAAATGCGGAGGATATTACGATGGAAGAATTGCAGGAAATGATTAAGGGAATAAAAAAGGTGTGGCGGCAGGCCCGGATGACATTCCGGTTGAGGCATGGGGATGTATAAATGAAGAAGGTATAAAAGCTTTAGTAAGGGGTATGAATGCGGTATGGAAGGGAGAAGTAGAAATGCCTGAGGAGTGGAAGCAAGGAGAAATTGTGCCAGTGTATAAGAGAGATGATAGAAGCGAGGTTAGCAGTTATGAGGGGTGACTATAATTAAGAGAATATATGGAATATTTGCGAAATTGTAAATCCGAAACTAGAAAAGGAGATGTAGGAGAAAAACATATTATCGGACACGCAGACAGGATAGAGTAAAGGGAAGCTTACAACAGATAACATCGTTGATTTGGACTTTATTATACAGAGAGAGATCAGCAAGAGAAGGAAGATGTACATATTATTGACCTGAAATTGGCGTACGATAAAATAATCATATAAAAATTATGGAGTTAAACGGAAAGTGTCGGAATATCTGAGAGAGTAATGAGGAACATAAGAAGTATGTATGAAGGAATGAATGTAAGAGCGAAAGCTGGGAAGATTGTAAAAAATGGTTTAGCGTTGTAAGTGGGGTTAGGCAAGTGTGCCCATTGAGTGGTAGTTATGGGGAAGATGTATTTAAAAAAAGGCAAACATGAGGGGTGAGAGTAGGAAATGAAAAAGTATGGTCGTTAGGGTAAGCAGATGATACAGTATGTATGGCGAGTGACAGAGAAGATATGAAAGAGGTGATACGAAGGGTGGATAGGTACATGAAGAAAAGAGGATTGGAAGTAAATGTTAGGAAGACTAAAGTTATGGTATGTATGAAAGGATGAGGGGATATTAGGAATGATAAGTTTGTATTAGATGTAGAGATGATCGAATGTGTTAAAACATATAAATATTTGGGTTTTATGGTATCGTACAATGGTTCGTGTAAGGAGCATGTTAGGATGATTGAAAGGAAAGCAAACATAGCAGCAGAAAGATTGAGATATGTTTGGGAAGTAAAGTTTGGTGAATCCGTGGCTATATGGGAGGTATGTGTGAGGAACATCATGATGTATGGAGCGGAAGTGCGGGCAGTGAAATAGAGAGAGAGAGCAGATTGAAAGATTACAAATAGGAAAAATCGACTCCCGGAGAAATTGTGTTGCAAGAAATGAATAAGTATAAATGATGGGTGCAAGGGTTTAATAAATTGGCTATGTTCAAAAGAAGGGTGATGAGTGATCATGATGTGGAAATGGTTAGGAATGTATATATGGAGGCAGTGAAAGAGGGTGAAAAAGGTGCGAACAGATTGGTGTAAGAAAAAAGCGCTAGAAAAGATAGGGTGGTCGTTGAAAATGTGGTACGAAGAGTTGGCAAATGGGTGGATGAATGTAAATGAAATGATTCGGAGCATGATGGATGTGGAGATGCAAAAAATGGAAGCAAAGTTAAGAAAATTGAGGTATAACAGAAGATATACAGATTTGAAGAAGGAAGATGGAATACCGGAATATCTGGTGGTGAGTCTGGCAGAATATCACGTGGAATACCGAAATATCTGGTGGATTTTGTTTGTATGAGTGAGAAAAGGTTGATAGCGAGGTTCAGATGTGGTAGTGAGAAGAGAGGTAATAAATATTGGATTATTAAGAAAC
The DNA here is from genome assembly GCA_009867245.2 of Adranes taylori. NCBI lineage: Eukaryota > Metazoa > Arthropoda > Insecta > Coleoptera > Staphylinidae > Adranes > Adranes taylori. The sequence goes on from WYDF02057168.1 coordinate 6,534, forward strand.
ATATAATGTGTAGGATTTGTGGTAATAAAGAAGACTGGTGAGATCATTGTGTAAAGGAATGTTAGGGAGTAGAATGAGATAGTGACCTAAGAAAAACAAAATGGAAAACTGGAGAGTGTGTGTGGGAGCGAAGAAGTATGATTTGGACGTGTTGAAGAAAATGATAGGAGTGATTGAAGGGTAAGGAAAAGGAAAAAGAGAAAGGTAGGGAGGAAAGAATGGAAAAGGTATAAAAAAAGGGAAGAGGAAGAAAAAAGCAGACAAAAGGAGAAAGGAATACAAAACAGGGATATGGGGTTCTCGGAAATTGTACGAATACCAGGTCTGTTAGTTGTTTTAAGTAAGAGTTTTATTTTATGTTTGTGTTAAAGAAAAATGATTTGCAGCTACCCTCGTCCACTTGAATTGCTTGTTGTAATTAATTGTAGTTTGGCTTTGTAATTGTGATTTAGTTGAATATAGTTTTTTTTAAATTTATATCATTATGGTAAAGAAGTTAAATTTTTTGTAATAAGAATTGTAAAAGAATTTAGGCATAAAGATTTACTATATTAATACTATAATACTTCCAGTTATCATTAACTGCCTCGACAATATTAGTTTCCGAACGGATATAAAAATGATCAATATTCCAAAATAGGCAATGACAAAAATTATATAAAATAATATATTTCGAGGATAGATTAAAAGCTGTAGGTTAAAAATTGTTCAATTTATTAATTTGGACTTCTAGTCAACACAGAATACCTCTAATAATCTTGACCTTGCTTAGTTGCAATGGAATGTAATACGCATTGAAATAATACATTTCAGCCAATTCTTAGCAGGCTTTTTTCTCAATATACAAAAGCATTTGTCAAGTCGTGACAAGAAGCTTATTTATGACATGAAGCGTTGATTTATAGAGCTCGAATTGTTAAGATATTTGTTACTAAATATTTGTTACTAGTGTTACTAGCGGAATTCTTAAAAACAAAAAAATAACATTCGATTTTTACTGATTTTCTAAATATTGTCTGTTATGTTTCAAACCTTATTAATCATATTACTATTTACTATACATTGTTACTTTAATTTACTTGCTTTTGACGTATTTTCCTCTTATTGATTGTTACAATTTTTGTTATAAATTTTCTATCTTATCGAAAATAAATTATCTTTTATCTTATCTTATAATTTCAACTCATCAGTCTATATTCGTAGCCTAAGCACTCAATAAACATTACAATTTGAACTTACTGTTTGCGAAGTATCATCCTTAAAACGGCATCCGGTCCTCGATTAATCAAAGTCGTGAGGCATTCTTGGAGTTGATCTTCAGCGGTACTAACATCTTCGTGTGATGGTAAGGCTGTAGCACCTTCCTCGTCTTGCCAAAACCGATACAAGAAGCATTTATCTTTGAACGGCTGTTCATGCGATACTAAAATATATAAAATACATAATTGCATTCTTTATCAAATATTGATAAAATTCTGAGAATGATTTGAAGAGACAAAATAAAAAAATTGTTAATTTAAATGAAATCGGACGATAATTATTGATAATGTTACCTATGTATCTGCAATAGATTTACAGGGTTTCAATTAATTTATGAAAAGGGGGAGGTAGGTTTTCTGAAAACAACTGCATATATAAAAATATTTCTGTAGGTTAAGAAAACATTTAGGTTAAATGTCTAAAATATCCGATTTCATTTAGTAATAGTTTGTAAACTAATCTGCAACTTCATAAAGGAGATTTAGGAAATACATTCTCACAGTTCCCTAAGCTGGCTTAAAGTTGCTTTATTGTAGACTCTTGCACTCTTATCAACGAGAGAATATCAACTAAACTCTTCCCTTCTCGGCTTTACCGCTCCCCGTAGCATCATGTGACGCATTAACATATTATAACTATACACCTTAAAAAAATTTCAAACTGTATTCAAGCACCACATCCTTATCAACAAAATTTGCAAACAGTGAAATTTTACATGTTATTTTCTCATACATGGGCAAATAAGAGGTATAATATACAAAGGAACCAATTTTTTAATGTAGGTCATCTACTAGGTGGCGCAAAGTCAACACCTTATTGGAAGATGGTTTCATTTTGCAAATGCCGTCTGGGTGTTTGACATTTGTGAAGTAAACAGAAGCAGAATAAAAATAGACAAACCATGGACGCTACACTCCTCAAGAACACGGAATAATTGTGACAATGTTTTTGACAAATAATCGCAGGTCGTTGATTTTGGCTCAATGTGCATTTCGTCGTCGATTTGCTGGTGGTGTGGCACCAAATGCGTAAACACTGCGGCGTTTAGCTGTTCGGCTCGAGGAGACTGCGTCAACACGGGGCGGATATGCAGACGTGGTCAGCCCCGGAGCAACCGGTCGGTCCAGAATATCCCTGAAGGGGCGTAGATGTGCAAGAGGAGTCTCAAACATCAACCAGACGACGGGCTACGCAATTGGATATCAGTAGATGGTCTTTATAGAATTTTGGTAAAATACTTGAAGATGTTCCCATACAAAGTCCAAGCAGTGCATCAGCTATTTCCTGCAGATTGCCAATCGCGTGTAAATTTCCGCCAAGCCCTCCTAAACCTCGACCGCGATGAGGATGATTTTTCACTGAAACTTATCATGAGCGACGATGCGGATACATGAATAAGCAAAATTATTGCTTCTGGGGCACTGAAAATCCTCGTGGTATGCACGAAAAGCCATTACATTATCTCAAAGTAACTGCAATTTAAGGAATTGGGTTTGGAGAACATGTGGTTCCAGCAGGACGGTGCAACCCCACACATAGCACGAGCGACAGTGGACACTCTTCAGCAAGCGTTTCCCGACCGCTTAATCTCTCGTTTGGGTGATTTGCACTTCCCCGCAAGATCGTCCTATTTTAATCGTTCTAAACTTATTTTTTTGGGGTTTTAAGTCCCAGTTCTATAAGGACAAGGCACAGACTTAGGCGGCTCTAAAGAAGAACATCTAAAGAAGGCTCTAAAGTGAGGTCTTTTGCGACACCTTGTATTAACAACACAAAAGTTTTTATTTCATGCTTCTAGAACATAGAGCGTCTAGGACATGTTTCTGAAAAAGTTATGAAAGCTCGCGACTATGTACCGGTAAAGATAAAAAATTGAAAAAAGTCTGTTTTGTATTCTTGAAACATGAAAGCAACTGCAAAAATTTGTTTTTTAATTACATAGTAAGCAATTTAACAATTTTAGGACCGCTTAGTATGGCATAGAGTAAACGAAAAATGAAATAGTGAACTGTTACATGAAAGCGTTTCAAATTTTAAAGAAGAGTAATCCTGTGAATTCTGATTTCAAAATAAATTAGGGACTTTATATTAGGTGCCTTATAAGTGACGCAACCATCATTCTTACTAAATGTTAGTGATAAAATATAATTCCGAACAATTGGCAATTGACAAAGTAATCAGAATGCCAAAGATTCGAATTAAGTATGTGAAAGATAGCTTGAAAAGGTATAATAAATTTTACGCCACGTAAAAGTCTTATCATATACTAGTGCTATAAAAAATTCACGGGGTAACGTATTTGACATTCTGATTGTATCATCATGTGTTAATATATAGTACGCACGCTAAAGGCATATTATCTTGTGAGTAATAAATTCTAAATTCCAGTATCTTTTGGCTTAAATTTGATTCAGGAATTTCCGACAGAAAGCAAACTATAAAATGGAGCTTTATGCGTGTTTTTGTTTAGTACACTACTAATGAAAAGTTTTACTAATAGAGAAATAAAACATCGTGTATAAATTTTTGCCTCATCTCATGTAAATATGCTTACTGCATTATAATGTTTTAAAAAAGCAATTTGGGGGAAATGGATCTTGAATCCAGAGACTACAAAAAAGATTAATTGAACTTCCTAAAAAGATTATACTTTTATTGGTTAACTGTTGTATAACTTCTGATGATTATAATTCTTGACCAGTGATGACTACATTATACATAATTCTTTAATTATTAATAATATTATTTTCACAACAATGGTACTGGTAAGCGCCATAATCGCTATTAATGGTTGCTATGGACACTCACTAGTCGGATGAAATGATACTTTAAACTCTATGAGGTGTAAATGTTCATACGATTTAATCCAAAGTCGCTTCAATAGTCTACATTTTAAAGCCAACTTTGATTACACTGACGAGGTATAATCAAATAATACGCGGAATTATGATTTTTCTCTATTTATTCCTTAATGTTAACATTATCGCCTTCAAAGTAATCCCCATTGGACATAATGCACTTCTAGCGTTTTTTCAACTTTTCTGAAAGTCTGAAATTAAATTTTCGATATGGCACTTAATTGCTTTAGCGATTCTGTTTTGATCTCGTAAATATCGTCAGTACGTCGTCCTTTGATGCTCTTTCTTATCTTTCGAAATATAAATAACAACGGTGATGTACTTTGATAAAAATTTATGAACAAGCAACGGAATGTGCGCAGGTAATTTCCATCAGTTCGCCACAAATTCGAACGTTGTCTTCGGATTCCATCGCGCAAAACTTTTAGGTAGTATTCTTTGTTGACCATACGATCTGGTGACAAGAATAATACACTATAAAATTAATGTTAAAGAAAACTGAGTAGAACGTTCACATTCAAGCGAACTTAACGAGCCTTTTCCACTCTTCGCTTTTCACAAAGCTTTCATTGGGATGATTGAGCCTTAATTTCGACATCATATCCATACACCCATATTTCGTCACCAGATATAATTTGTTTGAGCAATTCTGGATTGTCATTGATTTCATTAAGCAGCTTCTGAGCAGTGTCAATTCGACACTGCTTTTGATTGAAATTCAACAATTTGGAAACAAAGGATGCTGCAAATTGTCTCATACTCAAAACATCTAAAATTATATCTTGGCATGAGTCAAATCACTGGAAATGCCAACTTCTATGGTAATATTTGACGGTTGTCCATAACTATTTTCTTCACCTTTTCGATATATTAACACATATTGATGTGCTAGGACGCCCAGGACGCTCGTCATCCTCAACATTTTTGCGACCCTTTTGAAAACGTTTGTATCACTTATAAATGCTTGTTTTATTCATATTAGAGTTACCAAAAGTAACTTAACATGTCCAGCACTGTGCTGTACTTTATTTGATTCTTAACACAAAACTTAATGCTAATTCTTTGTTCTATATTTTTCACAAGTGAAAAATGGCCGTGACACCAAAACACAAGTAACCCTATTGACCTCTCTCTCTCTCTCTCTTCAGTCCATTGCCCTTCTGCAGGGTGCGGTGACATCAATTTGTTACGCTCGCAATGACTTCGCGCCATCGTTCTCTATCTTGGGCAGA
>WYDF02057179.1:0-11882 GCA_009867245.2 Adranes taylori
ATTTAGAGGGTAGTGAAAAAATTGACCGTGACACTACAGAACGAATACCGAAGCCTAATTGTATGTGAAGGGACAATTTTGATTTGTGAGTTGTTGGTTTCCCTACATATACGGGTTTGAATTGATTATATAAACAATGTAAACAAATGATTAGAAGGATCGTAATGATTTATTGATAACAAATTAACAATTTAACTCCATATTAAATTCCTGATAAAAATAATTAATTAATGATTATAATAAAAATGAATAAATAATTAAGTAACCTTTATTGGCATTAATACAATATATTTACAAACGGAAAAAAATAATAATAATAGTATTGTTTTTAAACACAGCAAAAAAAAAACAACAAACATAAAAAAGAAAGGACAAAAAAACTAAGAAAAAAAATTTCTTTCTTAAACCCCTTTACTTCCATCACCTCTGGCAAAGCGGCAGAAGGGAAAATATGTATTTTACATAATTCTGCAATATTGTACATCCCACTTTACTTCATTTATACTCGTTTCCTGTTTATTATCCTACCCTTCCCCCATACTGTCCTTTTTTCTCTTTCCCTTGTTTGTCCCTTTTCTTTTCTATTGCATTCATTATTTTTTCATGATTCCCTCATGACCTTCTCCCTCATTGCACTAAACATCGCCTCCAATTCTTCCTTTCCTCATCTTTCGATTCTAGCTTCTTTCACCCAATGTTTCCACGATTCATTATTCCTTCCACATCTTTTGCATCTTCTTTCTTCGTCTTTCATTCAATACCTCTTATCTCTCTCCTCACTGCCACACCTGAATCTAGCAATCATCCTCTTCCCATCCATACTCTAACATGATCTCAAGTATTCCGGCATATTCCCCTCCACCTTTAATTCTTTATATTTCCTATTATATCTACAGTTCCTAATCCTATCCTCCCTTTCCTGTTTTCCCACCCCCTCTAACATCCATGTCACCACCCTATCATATTTTATCTTATTAAACCATTCTTCCATCGACCAACCACACTTTTCGTATATATTCTTCGTCTTCACCACCCATTTATTCCCCTCTATCTTATTCTTTTCTTCTTTCATTATACACATATATACCCTTTTAACCATCCTCTCATCTTTACCTTACATCACCTTTCGTTCGTACCTCACCATCTTTTTAACTCCCTTTATCCAACACTTCGACTCATTTAATTCCTGTGCGGAAATATTGATCTCCCCAGGAGTCAATATTTCCGCACCTAATAATCTTCTTATGTACTTTATCCTCATTCTTTCCATTTCTTCCCATTCATTCAGTGCCCAAACTTCTGCCCCATGTATTAATATACTTGTCACACATACATTGATTATCATCAAATTTATCCATCCAGACCTTATTTAATATCACTGCTGCAGTTTCCCCTTTCTCACCGACACTATCACATATTACCTTCCACTTAAGTTCCTACTGAACATATACCCTAGAATCTGAACTCTTTCACACATTCAATCACCCTACCTCATTTTACAAATATATCTTTCTTACTATCCCTTCCTTTTTTTTACACACTACTATCTTTCCAACATTCAAATACACTCCTCTCTTCTTCATATACATACTCACCCTTTCAATCAACTCTTTCATCTCCTCCCGACTCCCTGCCATACATACGATATTGTTGTAATAAAATTGAACGGGGTCTGTTCTCGTAGGTTGCTAAAGGGACACTATTTTTATGGTACCATTTCCAGATGTACGAAATGCTCAATTTGTTTCGGGGCACCATAAATGTCCATAATACTCTGAACGTTCTATTGCTTTTTTCCTTTGGTTATTGTTTACTTGTAGTTTTATATTGGCTGGTTTGAACGACACTTTATACTTGATATATTGCTTAATAAATCGGTTCATGGACATTTATTAGTTTTCTCTCTACTTACAATTTTGAAGTATTTAGAATTAAACAGTGTATCAGACTGTACTGTATGCCACTGATCTATATTGCTGACATGTGTTCACAAATGTATCAAATGGTACAACAAAATATTTTTTCATTTATTGGATATTGCAATTGTAAACTATTAAATGTTTTTGGGAACAACAGGAAATATTTCGATAAGGTTGAATGATTTTATTAGAAGACTTGTTAAACATTTTGAAAAAAACATGGCATATGGACTACTGGAAGGTTTGGAAGAAAAAGTGGTGAACAAGTAAATCGTATCGATGCAGCAAACTTTATAGAAAGACATTAACTCGACCACGTTCCACCAACTAAAAAAATTAAATGCGGTAGAAAATATTTTTGAGTTAGTTAGGTTATGTGCGTACTTGTATGAAATGCACTTACCTGAAATGTAACTCCAGTAAAGACACAAAAAAAGACTTTTCAAAATATAGTCATCAATCAAATTAACAAAGAAACACACTGTAAATACTAAATAAAAGGCTCACTCGACCTACAAAAGATCAGCGCATACTCGAGTGTGGCGGAGCAACACAGGGGAATCCCCGTGTTTATAGTAAAAGAAATTATATACTTTACACGTTCCATTTCTATTATAGAATAATAATGATATAATTTTAAAAATTACCGAATTTCTGTTGTTATAATTACCGGTGATACCGGTAATATCGGTTATGCAAACCGTAGACACAATAGCGCTTTATTCTTTGAAAAGATTCGCTAAAAAAATTAGGTAAAGAGTATGGTACATTCCGGAAGTGCGGCATTGGGACAAATAATGCTGCAGTATATTTAAGTATATATGACAATTGCTTACTCAGACAATTTTTTTTGGGGGCCTCCCCAAGAAAGGGGGCAATAGCTATAGCTTGTGTAGCTTATACGTAAATCCTGCACTGTGGCAGATACACCGACATGAATTTGGCAAGAGAAATTTCTCGGAGCCTGTATATTATAAATATTCTCCCCCTGTGTATTTTATAAATATTATAACGTTACAATACAAATATATTTAAATCAGATTCTACATCAACAAAATTATTTAACATCAACGCCGAAACTTTTTATACTTATTTTATACCTTTAGAATTATTTTTTGTCTGCTTCAATTAAAAACTTTCCTACAACTATGAAATAAAAAAAAATATTTGAAAGATCTGGCATCCTCAATACATTTGCTATTACGTTTAATTTATCCTATATTTATCAAACCTAATAAAATTAATGTGTTTTCTAAAAATATTTACAAACGAGATAGATAATGTTTGTCTAGAAAGGTATTACTTGTATGTCTAACAGAATTGATGTCAATATTATGAAAGGTGTGCTTTGCTAATAATGTTCATAAAGACACGAATTTCATAATTATATGGATATCTAATTATGTGCTTCAGAGAAATAATAATCCTTTTTTTACTTCTAATTATATCCAATTAATATAAGTACGAGGGCTATTCTCTTGCTGAATCCAGAAATATCATACACAATATATTGACAAAACGCATTTAAACACCGGAATATGTGGTAACATGTAATCCAGGGGTTCCCAAAGTTTTTCTTAGGCGGGCCAATTTAATTTTACCGAATTTTTTGGCGGGCCAAAAAAAAACGGAATAAAATCAAAACAATAAGCACGATTTTTTTGTTTTAAATATATTTAACTATTTGTAATTTAAAAAAATTTTTTCTTAATAGTATACTAAATTTAATATAAATATAAATCTTTAATTATATATTAATTAAAAAAAATAACTGAAATCCATCTTATTATATAATAATATAAATCTTTAACTCTAACAACAATTATTATAAAATCACACAATTTATTAACACGAAAGTAAAATCACTCTTATTGTAAATACAGAACTATAACTATAGCAACAAGTATTACAAACTAATAATTTATTTTATTAATACAAACGCTTATGGATAAAGTTCTGTAAGAATTCTTTAAAAATATTAAAATATTTTATTGTATCGTATTTGTAATATTTATTATTTATTTTACTATTTACTTATTTCTTTTTTTAATAAAATATAATATATCGTATCGATATCGCGGGTCGAATTCACAGGCTTTGCAGGCGGCATTTTGGGAACCCCTAATGTAATCAATAAACCCGATATAATATCCTACAACAATATGAATTATACAATCAGTTATTCTGGGTCTGGAACATATTACAAAAAAATGGTTTTTATTACATCCCTTTAGAGAGTTGAATTTCTCTAATTTATGAGTCTTGCCAAATGGTCTCTTTATTTTCGCATTTAGACTCAGCTTTAGAAGTAACTGTACTCCAGATCTCGAATTCTGGACTATCCTGCTTATAATTCTTGATTATCCTGTGTATAATTTTTCTTAGTATTCCCATGGATTTTGCGTTCCCATGGAAATTACTTAATTAATAAGTACCTTAATACGTATGATTCCATGGTCCTTGTTAACCGATGAATATAATAATTTATAGAAAATCATGCTTATAAGTACTTCATGCAGCATACGAGGGTTGTTCTCTCTCCGCTGAGCCTATCTAGTAGACGGTGATATTTTTGTAACAAATTTTGTTTGACATTTCAATCTATTTGTTTACAAGTTGTTTACAAGTGACAATTGTCAAATATACGTGATTTTTTGTAAGTTACATAAGTTTAAAGTAATCCTTTCGCCAATAAGTAATCGAAATGAACAAGGAACATTATTGGGCTGTGATTTTTTACAATTTCAAGCGTCAAGCGTGACTTAAACCGTAAAGAATGTTTGGAGAAAATCAGTCGAGTGCTTGGTGATAAGTCGTGTTTCTTCGCTACCGTAAGGCGATGGTACAATGAATTTCAACTCGGTCGACTTTCCTTAAATGACAGTTTTCAAGCTCCTAAGCCAAAAACGGCAGTTACAGAAAAAAATATTGATCTTATTCGGGACATGATTAAAGAGGACTGGCATAATACAGTCCGAATCATTCAAGCAACTTTAAAGATTGGTGTGAAAGCAATTAACACTTTTTTAGAGAAACATTTGAAAGTCCGTAAGCTTTGTTCTCGTTGGATTCCCCACAACTTGACTTCAGCTCAAAAAGATCCGTATAAGATGGTGCCGATCTACACTAGATCGCTTTGACCGTGGATCGTCTAATTTGCTATACAATATCATCACAGGTGATGAAACATTGGTATACTGCTATGATTCCGAAAAAAAGCAACAATCACCAGTTTGGGTCTTTGAGAATGATTCGAAACGAGAATGAAAAAGACGCTAAAAACTATGCATCAAAACGTAAAATATTATTCCCAATATACGAAATTTAATTATAATTTATTTGTACAAATTAACACTATGCCAAGTATTGCAAAACTTGGCACTCTTACTTATTGTTTCACATAATACTAATATTTATAATTGACTACTATTTGACTTCTGTTATTTTCACGCAAACATTTTGATTCATGTATTTATTTTCAAAGAAATTGACTTAGATCTTGAATTTTGTATAGATTCGATTTATAAATTCATTCATTATATGTTTCATTAATTTTCAGCGACATAGTTTTTCCCGAAATATTTGGAATTATCAGGAACAAAAATATAAACAAAAATATAAAAATATCAGGACAACAATTTTATTTACCTTTTTAAACTTTTATATTTCTATACAATATCTCCTTAGAGCTTTTTAATTTCCATTATAACTGTGCCTCTTCGAGTTCGTAAAAATGAACTCAATGATTCTATTCAAATCTCGCCATTTATAAGCCGAGACCGTCCCTCTGATTTTACTCTGCGTGGTTGTCAGCGCTAGCCAACCACACATCGTTTTCATCACGATACGGTCTTCACACACATTACAGAATAATATCAATTATTATAATATAAATCTTCTACTCTTATTTATCAACGCTAAAATGCGTTCATATCAACACAAAGCTAATGTGTGCTGCCATAGCTACAGTGAAGCGTGTTCATATATCCCAACACAATCTACGTTTCATTTTAAGAACTGAGTTTTCTAGTACAGGAGTCAAGATAATTATTTATTCAACCTATTTTAAGTAACATGCTATGTTACAACACTGCCGCAAAAAATTTCAAATGCATTTCAAAAATATTTATTTTCTTCATCTTTGATTGAGCTTGTCAAAATCTTGTTGTATTCGGAGTCATGGAGCTCTCCATTCATTAAAGCGTATTTTTAATTCTTGCTAAAAATTCCGTAGTACCGACAATTCGAGTCAAGAGTGATTGACCTACAATGCTAAATCATTCCTTCAGTGAGGTTGCATAGTTATGTGTTTCCGATTTTGTTCATCAGTGTAGAAGATAAGATACATTATGTAAATTAAATATTTATAAATGAATTTTTTTTTTAAAGAAGATCTTTTTAAATACACTCCTTAGAGTAGAGGCGCAGATAGAACCGTGGCTACAGTAACGTCCTCACCAGTATGAAGATGATCTTCTTCAGGATCTTCTTCATGCGGATCTTCTTTATGTCATAAGTTTCTTAGCCACTTTTAATCTTCAGTCAGCCTGCTATTGCATTATCAACTATTCGTAAAAAAATACACAGAGAGATAGGGGTGGAAGCAAAGTGTCAGCTAACCGACTAAATTCGAAGAAGTAAGCCACACGCATGGCCGAGTAAAGGCCGATGAATGTGAAGTGTGTGATATGCTTAGTTATAATATTAATTAATGAAGTGATAAGGAATATAAGATTCGAACGGACTTGAATTAGCAGCAATAGCAGTAGCTTTATACCAAGAACAAGTAGCAGAAAGAAAATGGAGAAGTTGGGCTGTACACCCAAAATGGATAAAGAGAAAAATCAAAGGAGAATTTGTCACTCTTCACAAGGAACCGATTGAGGACAAAGTGAAATTTTACGGATATTTTCCCGTTGTAACATAAATGCATATATTAAACATAAACATACACGAAACATCGGCCTGCGGTAGCCTTTTCACACACAGCACGTTCTAACGTAAATAGACCTTAATGGTACACGACTGAGGAACGTGCTTGTTGAATCAAACAACATAATATCTGATAACCAATTTGGATTTAGATCATCCCATTCTACACACGATCCATATAACAATTCACTTCTGAAATTCCAAACTGATGTAAACCGTTCACTAAAATTTTCGTAGATATCTCCCAAGCTTTCGACTCAGTCTGGCACGCCGGACCGATTAGAAAACTAATAGAACTTAACTTGTTTCATTCCAGAACTCTTGAGCTAATCAAATCTTTTGTATCCAACCGCTCCACCCACATCAATGTAGGAGTCAAATTTTCCAAGGAAATTCAACTTTTAGAGGATGTTCCACAAAGCTCTGTGCTCGCTCCATTACTCTACATTGTATATTGTCATGATGTGTCTCAACCTCAAACTCAAGATTGCCACAGTGTTCTATATGTTGATGACACGGGTTTTGGATCTGCGATGCCAAAACCATATCACTTAGCCACAACATCTAAAATTATCTCAACATGTTCTCTGAATGGGCCAAGAAATGGCGAGTTACACCAAATCCCCCCCAAAACCCAAGCTATTCTAATCCAGCATTCTAATTACACAAAAAATAAATAGAGCAATTCTGTATTCTTCTGCCACAAACAGCGAAATTCGTAGGCTAACAACTTGTGAGCATGCAATCCTTAGGAAAATTCATAAACTTCATTATAGGTTTCCAAGCGCTCTAAACTGTATGTTGAGCGGCCACTCCTATCAGATTGGAAACACTTCAATCTAAATATCCACTTAGACGCACAATCGAAAACAACCCGATAGCCTACAACATTCTGAGATCCTACAACTTGGAAAGTCGACAAATGGAGGCGTAAACCACCTGGAAGTCTTTATCTCCATCCACCAGCCAGAATTATTCGATCAAGAGCCTCCCAAAGACTTCTAGGAAATCTTCGATTCAATCCCACTACCTTTCCGTTAAGGGACATTACATTTAAAAAATATAAAAAGACAAAAAAAATAACAAAAATTATAAAAAGGAAAAAAAGAGCAAAACCCAAGCGAAAATTACTCATCTTTCTCACAGCAACCATTAGCATCAACAGAATGCACTGCCTTGAGCAGCGTAACAAAACAAACAAAATCACCTAATCTAACCTATCCCGCAACTAATAATTACCTTTAGGCAAGGTTTTGCTGATTTTCCTTGGCTGTAAAGAAAATGCTGTAGCATTTAGGTGCACCAAGTACAGGAAACACTGGGGACACGCAAGTTGCATAATACTCGTCTCATAATTCTTTAAGGCTCTGTGAGACTGTAGAATAATTTTTATCGGTGTGCGGATAAGGAATTCGATAACCACGCAGCAAAGTGATGGCTTTATGCAGCTAGACCTGCGTCGTTGAATGGTCTTCATCCACTAAAAGAAAATTTACTCGAATACCAAAAAGCAAGGCTGCAGAGAATGGAAAATCCTCAAGCCTCACAAAAATTATCTTTCAAATCTCCTTCCAGCCACCTTTCTATGGTGTATTTACGGCGAAAAAAAAAAAGTTGCAAAACGCTCAATAAAAATTGAACCATAAACACTGACAATGAAGATAATGACCATGAAAAATTTAACACAATTCTTTCAGATTGATGCCAAAGCATGACTGAATTTTACAACAAGTTGCATGACAATCTGTCATTTCTCGAATTATATAAATATTTTCTGAGGGTTTTGATTTTGTTGAACGACCTTCGCAAAATGCAGCACTAACCTCGCGTAGGCGATTACAAAAGTGCAAGGCAGTCGGGCGTACGAAGCAAGGATGCTATAGGCAACTACGAGAACCGGGATATTCATGGCTAGGCGATTTATAGGATTCACTAGATTTGTATTATTATTCTGATGTAAATATTGTTTGCAATTCCAATAAAATATTTCATACATATCTTGTAACCTTTATGTAGCTATACAAATAAAAAAAACATGCAATAAACAGCCTTTTTAAAAACGTAATAACTTCTTTTGAGATTATATATAAAAACAATTTTCTGCATGGCTTAAGTTTCCCAAAACATATTTTCGTTGTCTTCTCAATATAACAAAATAAAACAATCAGTATTATACTTATTAAGTCCCAAAATGCTAGATTACTTATTGTCCTTGACAGTTTAAGCTCGCATTCATAAAATTTTCATTTGTTTTTTAAAAAATGTTCAATATCTAAACATTTTGCGCGCAAGTTTAGTGTATATCTAAACAATTTTATCGAAACTAAATTAGCTATGATACAGATAAAGGTAACAAAAGTTTTTTGAAACATATTTCAATTCTACATTCGTCGATCATTACTTGGACATTTTTAGGGTTTTAATAGAGAATGGAAGGGGACTTTCCAATGAATTGAGCAAGACATTTGGAAACATGTGAAATGTTAACTAAAATTTTGGCAAGCAATTTTACTTATTGAAATAAATAAAAGCTCAGTATTGTAACGTGGATATTTGTCCACGTTCCTGTTTAGGTTGATGTAAAAGGATTGGGCATTAAGTACTCATAAATAAGGTGAATACGTTAAAATAATTAGACGCCATAAAAGGTTTAGCATTGTAAATAACATTTTAGATAAGGCGACAGTCATCGGGTAACTTACGGTAGATCTATTTTATGATCAAAGTACAAAGATAAATATTAGTTATTGATTATACCCTATTCTAATTAATTATATCTTCAACAAATCAACTGTACATAAAAGCCATGCATGGGAACCAAGTCCATTGACCGATGTCACTGAGGTGTTATCGAAAATATTCTAGTATGCTCTAATGAGATACAAATTAATCATGGTGAAAAATATGCATATTGGATTTTGGGAGGGGACCTGAGATGTATAAAAACGGTTCACCCACAGCAGGAGGGGAGAGTAATTTTGGGCACATTACAAACGTTATAATGTTGAACTAAGTAACGAAATAATAATCCAGAATAAAATAATATTAAATTAATAATTAAATAAAAAATGTCATGTCAAATTAAAGTGTGATCATAAATTTATTTTATTATGCATTCGTATTTTATTATGCAAGAAACTTATTGGAGTATAAAAGTCAACACCAAGTGAGATAATTTTGCTAGGGAAGTATTAATGTTGGAATAAAAAATAAAGAAATTATTAACGTATGAGAAAAAGGTTATGGTGGATGAGAATGTGAGATTGGTGAAAATAGTTTACTTAAATAGTCTTGAGGATGAAAAAAGGGGTAGATATTTGAATGGATGGGCAGAAGAGAGGAAGAAAGTTTATGAAAAAATACGATGGTCTATGGAAAGATGGTTCGAAAAAATGTGGGAGCTGGGCAAAGATGTAAATGAAGCTGAGTTAAACATGAGTGCAAGAATGATGGAAAAATTAAGGAATGGGAATATAACAGGAAATATTTCAGTATAATGAATGGGGAGGTAATGCCAGAGTATATGACAGCAGATGTAAGCGTAGAAAAAGGATCATTGCGCGATTTCTATGTGTCAGCGAGGAAAGTAGAAACAGCAATTGGATGGATAAGAGTCAGAAGATATGTAAAATATATGAAAGACATGAGGAAATGAGGGGGCATTGATTGAATGTTTGTGCGGAAATGAATTGGAATGATGAAGAAAGGTGTTTGGCATGTAATTGGCGGGTGTGTTTGGGAGGAGGAATAAAAGATATAGGAATAATGGAATGAATTATTGAGGAGAGAAGGAACAGTGATGGGCATTAATGAGTTGAAATAAAGCGAAAGATCCATTATGCCATCTAACAGAAGAGCAGTATTTTGGTTCTCTATATTTTGGTTTTTTGTGTCTTCTTTTCTAATTCTTCTTTTTGTACTTATAGTTTATTGAACACAATATAGAAGTTAGAATTAAATTATCAATTTTATTGTTATTTATGGCAATACAGGTTTTGTATATATATATATTTGTAACCGTCTGTTATTGTTGAAATGTTAAAACCCAGTCTCGATTCGTTCTTAATAAACTAGTTTCATACATTGTAGCGTACCTAAAAAGAAAATAAATATGAAACATTATTGCGTTTGTTAGTCATTGCCTTTAGTTTAGTAGATGTGTGCTAAACGTGTATTGACTTTTTTCTCCGATATCTGTAGTAATTAAATAGACCTCAGGGAATGACAGTAATTGCTTGCAAATGACATGAAATTCAACTCATAAAGTAACAGCGTTTTTGAAATAAATCAATAAAAATAGTTAAGTTGTCTTATTATTTCTGTAGTAGACATAGTACATAAATATATGTTTATTTTATTTATAAATATGTTTATAAAATAAACACTTCCATTAGTTATAGATATGCAAGGAAAAATCCAATATATTTTATAAACTTTATTCTAAAACTTTTGTTTCACAAATTTTGATATACTTCATTAAGCTCTTCCAAATAATTTTATATATGTTACAGTTAGAGAGTACATGTAGTCCATACATAAAGTAACTGGTAAGTAACTCGAATGCATTGACTGTTTTAGCTAGTTAAAGTCTACACACGAAAACAAATGTAGACTTTAACTAGACAATGCATGCAGCAACTATACAGGCCTAGTTAAAGTGTTTACAAGCAAATTCTGATATTTCATGTAACCTGAAAAACTTTGATGTCTTGCCCTTCTCGCCCATTTGCTATTCAACATACATATTTAACAACATTTAAAGGGAAGATAAATGTGTACTGTATACTTATTATGCACACTTTATTATTAAGTTATAATTATTTTAGAGATAACCCGCAAAAGGTCGTGAGAAAATGAAAGCACAGTTTTATGAAATATTGAAAAGGAAACCTGTAAAGAAGAATAATTCTCAAATCTATATTGAATAGTAGATTAATCATTGAAGAATAGATTAATCATCATCATCACACAGCCAACTGCGTCCACTGCTGGACATAGGCCTCCCGTAAACTTTTCCATTCCATCTACGGG
>WYDF02057190.1:0-11882 GCA_009867245.2 Adranes taylori
TCAATCCTATTCTTCGGTGTAGTTCACATGTTTGATTGTCTCTGCTAATGCGTATTTCATGGCCTAGATATTTATATAAGGCAGTTTGTTGTATCTGAGTTCCACAGATATCAATATATCTGTGGAAATTTAAGTAAATACAATTAATCAATTTTCAGAGTAGAAACTTCATTTTCTTTTTAATATATTTTTGTTGAAAATGCATATTAATAATATTTAAGATTAATTCAAAAAAATAAAACTTTATTTATATTAAACACTCATTATCATTTACTAAAATACCACTTTGATCAAAAAGTTTCAGGAACGACCAACATGTGATGCTCTCAGTCCTCTGATTTGAGTTCTTATTTTTTTGTTATGTTGCCTCATTTGCTATGACAGTTTCACCAAATTTCAACATCGTAGTCTGACATTTGTAAAAGTTACATCGTCTTGAGTACGTCTGACTCTGTGCGTGTTTTGAATTTTTTTGGATTTTAAAATTGGAGTCGACAAATGTATTAAATATAAACAGACTCAACGGTGCAACAATCTCGGAAATGCTGCAGAAGTGCTTCAGTAATGATACCATATCAAAAACGAACGTTTATGTGTGGTAGGAACGCTACAGAAGTGGTCGTGTCTCCGTCGAAGATGAAAAACGCAGTGGCAAGCCGTCGACGTCGAAAACAAACGAAAACATCGATAAAATATAAGAAGTGATGGCCGAAAACCATACGTTGTCCGCAAGAGACCAGGCAGAGAACTTGAACATCATTTATGGATCGATTATGGAACTTATGGATCTATTTAGGACATTTTCATTAATGATTTGGGCTTCAGACGTGTCGCTGCAAAGCTGGTGCCGAAAAAAACTAAATTTCATGCAAAAAGAGGACATTACAAAATATATGATTTTCATCGCTAAATCCGACCCAATTTTCATCAAACGCATCATTACTTGAGGTAAAACGTGGGTTTCTGAGTATGTAAATCCAAGCATCAGGCCAGTGAATGCTGTACACCACATGAGGCAAGATCGAAAAAGATACGGCGTTTTCAGTCAAAAAGGAAGACGATACTCACGGTTCCACGGATTAGTGTACACGATGTTTTACATCATGAATTCTTGCCTGAAGGTCAGACTGTTAACAAGGCGTATTATTTGCGACCTATGAAATGTTTGCTTGATACTATTCGCCAAAGAAGACCGAATTTATGGGCAAACAATTCGTGGATTTTGTACTACGACCTGTAACTTTGTCGCAAATAACGGAATGACTCATCATCCAACAGCCACCGAATTCGTCTGATTTGAATTCTTGTAAGTTCTTCCTATTCGGCCGCAACGTGTTTCGACAGCTAAAAGAAGATAATGAAAAAATTGAAGACGGATCTAATGGCCATATCAAAAACCGAATATCAAAAATGTTTCGATGATTGGCTCAAACGCTGGCATAATTGCGCTGCAGTTGGAGAATAATTTGAAGGGGACAATATCAATTTTGATGAATAAACTTTTCTTTTTAGTTTTCTTAATAAATTCCTGAATCTTTTTGTTCAATATGGTATGATATATAACGAAATAGTTTAAGTAAATTACTTTTGTTGTTGTGATAATCGTCAATGATTTAAAGATCAACCTCGTCGATAAATACAGCTCATTAGACTGACCTGGTGGTTTTGTGTAAAGGTTTAGATGGTTTATGTCCAGATTTATCGTCTACATAGCGCATAAAAAATCAGTCTAATAACATTTGTATTTTTCTATGTTGCAGGATTTGTTCTATTGACAATAACCTTGTTAGTGTAGTGCATTACAACAAATTTCTGCAATTTACTCCATTCACTACACATGTATTCTAGCGTAGCACTAGGAATAGTACCTATTCCATAACAAATGTTCCTCCTGTCTTATTCTGCTCTTCTATGGTGAGTTCTTCACCGTGACCATCCAAAATCTCCATTCATCATCTCATCCACCACCACTCCATCCACCACCGTGATCATCCGCATCGTCTACGTCCAAGACCGATAAGAGTATTGGTCTTATACCAAAATGTTATACGTCAACTGAGTCCAATTTTGATCGCCTAAGCTGGTCGTAAACCGAGGTTCCGATGTACATAGTTTACTTAAAATGGCACAAGAAACAGAAATAGATACACATTCTAGTACTTATTTTAAAGGCAGTATTTTGTTTGTAGTGCGTTTCTATGATAGTACTTGAACTGAGCAAAAGTCACCCACTCTCTCACATTCACATACTTTTACGGATATTCGTTGCATGAAAATAAGTGCTTAAAAATGATTTACTAATTATATAACAAGTTTGAAAAAATTGTACCGAAATAAAGGAACTGCTTTCAGAGAGCCAAATATGGAATGTATTTCATGAGATCAAAAATTACAGAAACTTTTTTCCGAAACATTTACTTATAAAATCGGAAGAGAATAAATTGCTATCAAACAAATTGAGATTAAAGATAAATAAATGCCTTACTATGAACGTCTAATGGAAGATAACAAAACAAAGAAGAACCAGTCACACATAATACAATATACGGTAGAGAATCCCGATACTAAGAAATGGAGATTGATTCCACTCGTTCTAAAACGTCATGATGACGTGACACTGATATTTGTAGGGGTGTATCATAAATAATTTGTATAATTAACAATTTGTATAATTAACAGTTCTCAATCCAATGTGGCAACTGGCAGATCCTTTCCGGTTTGGATTTTAGCGGGAAATTTGAATGTTGGGGGCTTCTTTGTATATTTCTGTAGATCTTCAGATACCACTACCGTGAATGTAATCAAACATTTTGGCGTTGTGTTTTGAGGTTAGTTTTTAGTTTTATTTATTTTTTGCTTTGTAGCGTGCACCTCCGAAGAATCATCTCAACTGCAACACCTTTAAAAAGACGACGCCATGCACGAGATTCTTGTTTGACCAGATGTCACGTAACAATAGAGTAAGTCGTTACGCCATTGTCGGGTCGTCTGACTGAAGTAAACTCACAGTGTCAGGATTATGCCCTTTAGCATCTCGACAAGACTTGTTAATTGTTAATTCTTCAGCTTTGGCCTCACATTTTTTTTTGTTTTACGTAGGAAGTGGAGAAACTTTCAAAAGGCGAAGGATACCCGAGCATCCAACCATGTGGGACTTCTACTGTACTAAAACTCCACTCCCTGTTGGGATTGTACATAGTTTAGGGAGATTTGAGAGTTTGTTTGAAGGAAGCTTTAGGATTTATCATCCTATGCAGTCTGGAACTGGTAATGACTGGAATGTTTTTAGAAATTATGGTAAGCTGGTGTATCTCTTAAGTCAATCTATGTTCGAATGTATTGATGTTGATGCTAATCAGAGTAAATGTACATGCTTAGTTTAATTTATTACGACCGGTTACACTTAGGTGATAAAAGAAGCATCATTGGGCTAAAAGTATAAGTAAGAAGAAATTATTCTGAAATTATCTGATACGATGGAGTGTGTATGACATGCTGACACTTTAACATATCACACAATTAGGTCTTAACTTCTCGTATGCTATACTTTTAAATATAATTTTTAGCCTGAAGGTGCTTCTATTACATAAGTGCGGTCGCATTAAATTAAATAAAACTAAGGAAGTACATTTTTTAATAAAACATTCTTAATTCGATTTGGCTACGGTTATAAAATTTCCATCTGATTCCGCCTCGTATATCCTAAAACTGAACACCATTTGTTTTCATTGATAAATAGGTTATTAATTACAGTAATCATTTAATATAATGTAAAAAATACCTTTACAATAATCTATATAATTTTGATAAAATAATAAAAGAATAATTTTTCCTATATTATATCGCACTGTATATGTATAGATTCAAAGGAATTTATTTTATGTATTGTTTTTATTGTTTAAATAATCAGGTTATTACAGAAATGATAATCGTATACATTTCTTGACCTATGTTAACTTTTATATTATCGTGCGTTTAAATAATATATTTTTACGAACGATTTATATGGCCTTTGAATAAACGCTTTTTTGTTTCAGTATGAAATAAACAAAATACATACATACGAGTATATATGACATAAATATTTTTCTCACATATCCCTGTAAATGCTGTGAAGCTGTTCCATGCTAGAGCAGTGTTAGGGCCCTAATATTAACAAACAACAAAAATTGTTCGCTTAGCGCTTAACATCATCAAGTGTGTGAAATTCATTTATTTTTTTGTTAGTAGGAGCAAGTACACTTCTGAAAAACTTTGGGAGTACAAAAGAAGGGGCAATTTTAAAAAAGAGTACAAAATTGAAAATAACAAGAGTATTTGAAGATTATTAACCCTTCCAAACATCTTAATGATGAAACAAAATTTATGGGTTTCAATTTTATTAATAATTTACCAATTATTTAGGTAATAACAATTGAAGGTTCAAAATATTTCGAAACTCCTACTCCATAACAAATGGTTTCTTCAATGAACAAACCACTTATAAAAGATATGAACCAATTGGATGGATCTTCTATTGGTAAGAACAAATGCACCTTCATAGTACTTGGGAGTAATTGAACTTTGGACTTACAATAGCACACGAAGTTGCTGCTTTTGTTTAATAGTTATTATCGTAGCTTTCTGGAGTGTTTGGTGTGAAGATCTGATCTTTTTTATGTCCTTTCGAATTTTTGGGTGTACTTTCTCCCATTTGTTATATAATCCACCATATTTTGTATTCTTCAAATCTCCTGTCACTTTGCTTAAATTTGTCCCTTCACTGTCTTCCTCTTATTAAGCAGTTTCTGCAAAATTGGACCATTTTCAGGTTTCCTTTCCGCACCTAATTCTAAAGTAGCCTTGTGCATGTTTTGATTTATGTTTAATAATTCGGCACTAAGTTGGATTCTCTCTTCTAATACATTGTTAACCTTGGTAAGATCTTTTGATGTTGGCAAGAGCTTAGACATATTGTGACATTCACTTGTCTGTAAATCCTCAATGACCCCGTGCGCATCATTATGTGCATTGGTCGGTTCTGCGCAGATGTTGTTCGGGTCATTTATATCTTCATCATTACCTTCCCGCAATAGCTCTTTTAAGATAGACTACCTAGTACCGAAAATGTTTCTGTAGTCTCTCTTAGCCTCTCTTGCTCCTGTAACCTCTCTTATCGGGTTCTTTTATTTCATAGGCGCGCATAAATCCTATGGCAACATCTCTCTCCACTCCAAGCGTTGGATTCAGTCCATCCCTCGTTAGAGAACCTTCACCTCGAGCTACAGACAACTGAGGAACTGATTTCACTTGATGCTTTTTTATGCTTTGGAACTAAATGTATAGTTTCTTCAGGCCAGTTAACCCGGAACAAGTTACAAGTGAAGTTTTATTGGCGGGAGATGTTGTGCCGCTGCCCACAAACCAGAAGGGAATTTACAATTTAGGGGCAAGGGAGTTGCCGGTATGAAAAGTGCTTCCATTGGGGCTATAAAATCTTTTTTTTTTCCTTGAGCACTTCGGGTACATGGGTAAGCCATAGTGGCCCATCAGTTATTAGCTGACACCCATAACTGCCCTGTGTTATTGTTTATCTTATAATTAATTATTACGATAATTATTAAATAATATGTCTTGTAGCCTTCGAAATATATGCTCCATTTGAAACAATTAATTAATATCTAAGTGTTCGAAGCATACAATTTGAGGATGAACAGTGTTCCAATACACTAGTATCATAAAATATGTGCTGTATAACCGGACAAAACTAGTTTCGCAATGTTTTCATTATCAAAGCTCTAAAACTATTGTAGAAAGCCTTAGTCCCTCAATATTAAAAACAGTGCACGTCAAGTTGCACTGTTAGAATTATCCCGAAAAGTAAGTTAAGAGTAGGCAAATGGAAAACTGTCCGCGCCGTATGCAAATAACGGGAGCGGGATTTCATGGATTCGCGAATTTGAGCGTATCTATGAGGCGAATTCAAAAGAGCGACCACCAAAACTGTCCGCGGCGGAGACAAATACTGTTACCAGAGGACTTTCCCAGCAGTGAACTGATGGGTAGGGGAGTTATAGGGTACATTAATTACTAGTTTTCATAGCAAATGTAAAGCAGCCTCCGTATTGTCATAAAAACATCTATCAAAATTGTGTTCCCTTTAATTAAAAATAAATAAATAGGGGTAGTATAATAATAATAAGAACGAATAGTATTAATAAAAAGATGGAGGAAATATATTAGCGCATTCTTTAGGAAGGTCAAACAAAATATTTGACAATAATTCTATATAACATCAAATACCATAAATAACGTATACCGTGAAATGTGTTATTCTCGTTCAAAAATGTTTAACAATTTTGTGTAATTTATACATCTGTGCAAAAAATGTGTCATATTGCATAGTAAAATTTTATTATAGATTTATATATTTAAGTATATACATATTTTTAAATATTCTCAACGCATAAACGTAGTACGTGCATAAACGTCAATTATACACTAAATAAACTATACATATTTGAACTTATATAGTTATACTAGCGGGCCCGGCAAACGTTGTTTTGCCCCCCCCCTCACCTCCACGGGGCGCCTTTGCCCCAGCCATCGGTATTGTTTCTTTGTCGCGGCAAGCGGTATAGTCTAATTGCTGCGGCCTGCAGCCGCGGCAATCCCGGTGTCTCCTGAACCGAATTACTACAAAGTGGATGGCATAAAAATATTCTTCATACTCAAATACGTATGTATATAAATTTTCATGGCTATATATATATATATATATGGCGGACACGGCAAACGTTGTTTTGCCCCCCACCTGGTCACCATATTTGCCTACGACGCGGACAGGTCTGCTCTCCGCACTACTATCCCTAGCGAAATGGCCTAATTGCCGCGAAGAGCGGCATGTTGGCGTGGCTTTTCCGCGGCCAGTATATTGTTTCATTGCCGCGGCTCTGCCGCGGCCAGCGATATCTTGTCATTGCCGCGGCCAGCGGCATCGTCTAATCCCGTTGTCTCCTGAAGCGAGTTACAACAATGTGAATAGTATAAAAATATTCTTCGTACTCAAATACCTAAGTATCTAAATTTTCATGACGATCGGTTGAACGGTGTAGAAGTTGATGTGCTGTAGCGCTACTTAGTGGCGAGTTACAACAAAGAGAATCACATAAAAACCTTCTCCCTGAAAAACTACATATACATACCAAATTTCATATCTATCAAACGGTTTTGAAGTCTATTTATCTCAAACATACAAACATTCATTTTTATATATACATAAGTATAAAAGCAAACGCACAATCTTGTAAAACAATTTTTGAGTTTAAAACTTACGTCCGATGATGCCACAGTGCTTGCGAAATATGTCACAATAAAATATTGCTTTACTAAATTGTGTATTTGTTTTTTGTACTTATATAACTATATAAGATCAAATATATATATATATAGTTTATTTAGTATATAATTGAATATTATAATAAATCCGCACACAATAAATGCCGAAACTATTCAATAGAGTAAACGTGGTATTTGGAAAAGTCTTTGTACAAGGCATGTCACAAAGACATTACATATCTGATGTTTGAAGATATGAAATTGTAGTGACATGACTTTCAGGTATTTCTGTCGGTAAGCTAGAAGAATAAATTTTGCTTATGTGGCACTTATATGTTGAACTTAATTCATTTAAACTTGTTACACGGAAGAAGTTTTAATGAGAAACTTTAGATATGAAAATGTCAATATTTTATGAAGAACAGAAATCATAATACAAACCTCACTCAAATCAAGTTAGAAGAACTAATTTTACTAAAGGCAGGAACAATATATATTACCTAAATGAAAATTTGGAAACGAAATAAAACAATAACATAGAAATAGTCATCCAAGAATACAATTAAATGAGCAGCAACGTAGGATTTAAACTATCTAATGATGGGTCCATTACTTATGAGGTACCTTGTTTGAGTTCTCACTCTCATGAAATGAAGGAGTTACTCTTTCTTCAAACACGAAGCGAATCATTATTTACGAGAAGTTTTTCGTCATTTTTTTTAAAGTGGAGTACCTCTTTTTTTTTAATTTTATTTGTAGATTGTGACAAAGTCACAATCAGGACATTTAAATGGCTTATCGTTTAAATCATGACTTTACATGTGTCCAGTTAAATAATATCTACGCGGCGTGGAATATTCGCATTCTGTACATTTATGTGGATTATTGTACACTTTTATGAAAACTGTTTATAAGACTTTTATAAACAAAACTTGAGATTTATTTATAAAAGCGATCAACAAGGAAACTTTTACGTGCTGTTGCAAAATCGCAATTCGAACATTTGAACGGGTTTCTCTCAGAGTGTTTAAGTTCGTGTATAATAAATTGACTTTTGCATACAGTTTTATAACCACATACTGTGGATATAAGCGATTTTGTACGATCAATTTTCGTTGTATCAATAGGATCTGGTAGTCTTATATTCGGCGTAATCCATCGAGTGGCTTCTTTAGTGATGTTGATCCTAGTCGCTGCGACGTGTTTGTCGAATAAGTTTATAATATTGGTGTGAAAGTAGTCCACCTAATTATTGCTATTATGGATATAGTAAATATTGCGAAGAGGCAACAAATTTAAGTCATGTTGGAAATCGACATAATTAATTATAGAAAAATCCTATAATGTTTATTAGCAGCTATATTTGTTGTTTTATTACGCCAAAAATTGATAAAGATTGCCTCATGATAGAAATATTTATGGTATTCGAGCAGGAGTTTGATCTATATATTCAAACTCCTGCGGTACTAAGATAACATTAATTAACTTTGAAGTAGAATTCATCATTCGGGTAGGAGCATTTATGGCTTCAGTGAAATCTACACTTTCAAACATATTATTAAAACAAATAGTGGATTTATGACTACAAGTTAACATGTCAATATCTATGTGCCCAAATTCAACAACCTTGTGAGTTAATGACGAACAACGTGTTCAATGGTGTCAAGAAACGCAGAAGCTTCTATTTACCTCATATTATTTGCCATTTTCGGAAGTTGGGTACTTCAATGAATTTTGCGATCAGCGGGATGGCACTCGTTTATTTTGTTTGCCTACATTCAGTGGTCTATTGCGTCTGCTATCTCTGATAGTTTGGCATTTGTATGTTTCTGATATTCTCTATCATCTTCTGCCTTCTGCTTTTTGGTATCTCCCACAAGTTTTTTGCTTCTAGATCTTACCTGATATTAGCATTTCATACCTGACATGGTGCATTTCCATATTTCTTTATAGCTTATTTTAAGCCATCGTTAGTTTTTCTTTTGCGCTTGTTGAATTTCTTACGACTACTTCCAGTCCATAAATAAGTTGTGAAATTAAAAGACCATTCAATATTCTTTTCCTGGATGTGCTGGAATTCTCGCTTTAGAATACTATATAGAGTTGTCGTCGTCCTTAGAACTATCTTTTTTCTGCATTTTATGTGCTTCAAAACTAAATGCCTCCAATCGAATATTACTCCCAAGGACGTACCCTGGTTTTTGATAGTAATATTTTTATTTTTACATTTTATGGTTCCTTCCCCTCTCGTATTACTGATGATTCTTATAATTTGCGTTTCTTCCACATTTGTGTTCATTTTCCAACCTTCGAAATATGTGTTAATATCTTTTAAACAATAAGCAATTCTCTCTTTTGACATCGTGATCATTGGGTTGTGTAGCACTAGCGTAGTGTCAACCGTAAATTGAAGTATACTAACATCTTGATATTTTTCTAATTTAGGTCTGTGACATAGGCATACAATAATGTAGGTGATAGATGGGATGCTTCCGAAAGCCCCTATTTTGCTTCTCTTGGTTCAGACAATTTTTGGTTTACTTTGATCCTGAATGTTCTATTCCATTAATTTTTGAATGAATGAATTTCCATAACTGATCTTATAATTTTGATAAGCACCATTGAGACTTTTAGTATGAGGAGTTTGTTTAAGAGACCTCCTCGCCAGATCTTGTGGTAGGGCATTTCGTCAAGTCTACGAATGCATGCCTCTTTTTTCGCTTTTACTATGACTACTTTAAAGCGAATTTTTAATGGATCAGATTCAAAATTATTTGGAAGACAGCAACTTGATTTCAAACAACCAGCTAGGCTTTAGGTCCGAATTATCAGCAACGCAACAAGCCGCAGTGATTGAAGTCATACTGTGTCCAAAACCACAATAAAACCAAAGAAAATGAGATATGCATTCATAGGCCTGATGAACCTAGAGCAGGCCTACGAAAAGATCTGGCGAGAAGATCTCTGACACAAACTCCTAATGCTAAGAGTCCAAAAGCTACTTATCAAAATTATAAAATCATTTATGGAAAAGAACATTCAGGATTTCTATTTTCCATATATTCTATATATGGAAAATATTTTCCATTGACTCTATATTGCCATATATTGTCAAAACATTATACATTCCACTATCTGGTTTTATTATTTTGATAAGTACCATTTGGACTTTTAGTCTGAGGAGTTTGTGTAAGAGACCTCCTCGCCAGATCTTGCGATAGGGCATCTCTGGTACATCAAGTCTACGAATGCATGCCTCTTTTTTTGCTTTTACAATGGCTACTTTAAAGCGAATTTTTAAAGGATCAGATTCAAAATTATTTGGAAGACAGCAACTTGATTTCAAACAACCAGCTAGGCTTTAGGTCCGAATTATCAGCAACGCAACAAGCCGCAGTGATTGAAGTCATACTGTGTCCAAAACCACAATAAAACCAAAGAAAATGAGATATGCATTCATAGGCCTGATGAACCTAGAGCAGGCCTACGAAAAGATCTGGCGAGAAGATCTCTGACACAAACTCCTAATGCTAAGAGTCCAAAAGCTACTTATCAAAATTATAAAATCATTTATGGAAAAGAACATTCAGGATTTCTATTTTCCATATATTCTATATATGGAAAATATTTTCCATTGACTCTATATTGCCATATATTGTCAAAACATTATACATTCCACTATCTGGTTTTATTATTTTGATAAGTACCATTTGGACTTTTAGTCTGAGGAGTTTGTGTAAGAGACCTCCTCGCCAGATCTTGCGATAGGGCATCTCTGGTCCATCAAGTCTACGAATGCATGCCTCTTTTTTTGCTTTTACTATGGCTATTTTAAAGCTACTTTAATGGATCCGATTCAAAATTATTTCGCAGATAATAATTTGCTTCCAAACAACCAACTAGGCTTTAAGTCCAAATTATCAGCGACGCAACAAGCCGCAGTGATTGAAGTCATACTATGTCCAAAACCACAATAAAACCAAAAAAAATTAGATATGCATTCATAGGTCTGATGGACCTAGAGCAGGCCTACGAAAAGATCTGGTGAGAAGGTCTCTGACACAAACTCCTAATGCTAAGAGTCCCAAAGGTATTTATCAAAATTGTAAATTCATTTATGGAAAAGGAAAATTCAGGATTTCTATTTCCCATATATTCTATATATGGAAAATATTTTCCATTTATTCTATATTGCCATATATTCTATATAAAACATTCTACTTTCCACTATCTGGTTTTATTATTTTGATAAGTACCATTGGGACTTTTAGCCTGAGGAATTTGTGTAAGAAACCTCCTCGGCAGATCTTGTGGTAGAGCATCTCTGGTCCATCAAGTCTACAAATGCATGTCTCTTTTTTTTACTTTTACTACGGCTATTTTAAAGCGAATTTTTAAACCTATTTTAAAGGATGAGATTCAAAATTATTTGGAACACAGCAATTTGATTTCAAACAAACAGCTAAGCTTTAGGTCCAAATTATCAGTAACACAACAAGCCGCAATAATTGAAGTCATACTGTGTCCAAAACCACAGTAAAACCAAAGAAAATGAGATAAGCATT
>WYDF02057201.1:0-11882 GCA_009867245.2 Adranes taylori
TTCAGTTACATCAGGTAATTCCTCGGATCCAACATTCATAATGATTGGTCTAGGATCATTCCTTTCTGTAGGTGATTTCGGTCACTTCGATCTAAACAAGTCTTCGTAAAACTCTCTTGTGATATCTAGCCTATACTCCTATACAATAAAGTTTATTCGAATGTTCATCTTTTATAGTTTCTGAGATATATCGAAAAGTTTGTTAAACTTTGAACGTGGCAACGTCGCGTTGTATAACAGTTGGCAACATGCTACTAATTTCATTCGATGCAGAATACAATGTGCTGTATGTGTGCAAATTCAGCCTTTGCAATTTCAGCCTTCTATTCTGAATGGAAAAATTCTGAAGCACTGAAATAGTATCATATACACCTGCCTACCAAATTTTATCCAAATTGGTCTAATAGGATAGGCGTAATTCTTGAACGTACAGACATCTCAAAAACACAAAAAAATACGTCTTTCTTTTAAATTTTTGGGTAAGAAAAAGTTTCTACATATTTTTTTTAAATTTCTTTTTGTGGTAGGTTGTTCCTTATGATCCTTCTTTGGATTACGTACGAACGGTTTACACAGATTTGAATATAAGAAACGTAGTAAGGTGAAATAGAAAAAATTATGAAAACACGTATACTATTTATCTTTCTTACACCTATATGCACTTCGTACGTATATGATATAAAAAATATAAAAATTGACCTTTTAATGTATTTGAGTCACTGAATAGAGAATTCTCAGACGTTTTGATAGAACTTTGGGACTAAGAAACTCTCATAATTCGAACAAGTTTTTGAATATGCCGGAATATAGGGCTGAAGTTAAAACTAGGTTACAGGTTCGTATAAATAACATGTAATTAGCCCAGGAATAACATGAGGTTATTCCAGGAGCTAGATACAAATGTTTTTGAATTCTGTATGGTTATAGTTACAGGATTAGGTAAAATAAACCGGAATACTCTCCCTACATAAAAGTTATAATTAATTATCATTTTACAATAAAGCTTTTAATGACATCCTGATACTACGCAATCTCATTAAAATTGCGTTTCTCTGGTTCTTATCTATTTAGATATAATTTTTCTTTGTTGTTACTGATATATTTTTACGTAAACTGAGATCAATTATGTTTGTACTGTTATTTTGGTTTAATATACAACTGGGTGCACACATAAAGTTGTGAGTATACACACAACTGTGAAGTGTTTGAATTGTATTTTAATTTATAATGGGAACTTATTTTCTCACGGGAATTTTAATTGCTACTATTTTAGAAAACAATGTTGTATATTCTACGATGAAAAGTTTTATATATTACATTTTCTTGATGTGTTTTGTCTATTTTATGTACAGTTAATTTATATAGGGTGATCATTTCAAAGTTGAACATAGGCATTAAAAGGTATATTCAATTCTTACTATATAGATAGTGTCTAGTTCTTATATTAACATTCATTTTTCCGTAAAAAAATCTTCTTTTTTCTTTTCAAAAAATTCTCACGTTTTTATTCTCAACGAGCTTTGGTAATTTTCAACACAAAACTATTCATATTATCTTTATATGGCAAATATGAAATTACGATTCTTAAAATAAGTCACTTTTTAATTTTATAAATTGATCACCCAAATTTTTCTAATCTCATGTTAAATTCCTATGTTCGCGTTTCAGAATGAACAGGCGGTATATAAAATTATAATAGATATAAATTATAGTATTTATCTGATGGGAAATAAACTTAATCTGCATTATTTAAGTATAGAACAAATTAATAAAACATAAACCTAAATGTTTTAAACAAATTTAGAATAAATGTGAGTAAATAAATATACAGTATGTTTCAAAATTAAGTAAAGGGATGTATTATTATTATTATTAACTTAAAATAGTTTACTTACGAAGCTTTGTCTTTGTGGAGTAGCATGACCTTTCTCGGTATGGGGAGGCAAACTCATAAATCCTCTTGTTCTCGCATCGAAAACTACATTATTGGGTGCTCTATGGGTCTTCTTAATTCCGATAGTTTTCTGATATTTTTTCCCTTTAATACAGGAAAACAGAAACTCTATAAAAAAGTAAAATGCAATCATTTATTAATACGTATTACGGGATTCCCCCATTAAATAAATAGTACATTCACTATAAAATAACCAAAGTTAATGACTAGCAATGCAAAATAGTAATTCTTATTTATAATACAGAAATTTTTCGAAAAATACATCAAAATCCCTCAATAGGTCATAAAAGAAAATGACATATGAACATGCTGTAAATAAATAAATAATTACCTCTATAATTAAACCTATAGTAGCAGATTTGATAAAACAATATTAACAAAAATAAGAGTTTAATGAAAATATAAATAATGAATAATACAATTATATTAATAATGCAATATGGGTAACGCGAATTTCCAGTTTAATAAATACCTCATGAAATATGTCTCTTAAATCTAAACACGTACATGTTTTGATATATATACATGTGATATATGATCCAAAGATAAGCCCAAAAACGCCGGGAGGGCCATCATTTATAACCCCTAACTTAATAAACAAATTAAATAAAATTATTTTAAAATATTGAAGAATATAATTGAAAAAACAAGAAAAACAATATTTTAAAAGAAAATATTTTACTTTACTTAATGATAAGCTAAGCATTCAGTAGAATGTAATGAATTTGTCATTTTTTCCTGAAGGCTATGTTACAAGTCTTCCATATCGATATTTCAATAACATGGTCTTTATTCAACCATGATATTTTCTGGTCTGTATTCAAAGCTTTCATAACATGAATATGAAACAACATTTCAGCGACTTTGAGCATTAGATTTTCGCTTACGGTTAAGTTATTACACAACCCAACTCACTTGTCCAATGAAATTTCATTCGTACTCGTTTTGCATAAGAAATAGTTGGTCGGCTTAGTATAATAAAATAGTACAATAGAATAAATAAACAGCATAATATAATGGAAAACTTCTGATGCATTTACCTAACAGAATTTTTTAGAAAAAAAGGATGAATTTTATATAAACGAATCCACTACAAACTAAAATAATTACTTAAAGAAAATAAAGATTAAATAGAAATGCATATTTTATATTTGTTGGTGATTAAAATAATATGTATGGAAGTGGTGATGATAATATTAATCGAGTAGGTAACAAAAAATCATTGCTATCATAATTTCAAATATGACAAATCAGAGTGCGAAATTCAAGTACGGTAAATTATCGGTGATTTAGGGCAGGAAATTTAACTTAAATTATTACTGGTAAATTACCAGTAAATTTCTCGATATACAATATTAGATTTGCATATAGAGTATAAATTCTTATAGGAAATATGGTGCTGACATCTGAACCAGCTCGTTATTTATAATCATCGTACATTGTTATCAGTATTTAGAATAGAACAGATAAGTTTAGTTCGGATGTGAATACATAGTCAAAACATGGAAAATATACGTTTAAAGATGCTAACTCTGATCTAAAGACAATATCAGTAGTACAAACGCTACAGACGATTGTTTAAAATAAGTTAAATATTTACTAACCATTTGCAACAAAAGAACATTAGGTTGATACAAGTTTATGTAAAGTTGCAGTATAGAAATGATAGTTTCCACCCTTTGATATTATTAGTGTAGTTGACATTTCATACTGCTGTAGGTTTATAAAAATGACTATAGTATCGTAGTTGTGCTTAATACTTACGAAATGTATGAGATGTCATTGGATTACGCATAAATTTGGAAAGGGGTCTTTGTTTTTTGGTTATGTTTCCTGATTTTCTCTTCTCGACCCCGTTAATTATTAAGTCTGTAACGGATTTTCGC
This sequence comes from Adranes taylori, assembly GCA_009867245.2. Classification (NCBI taxonomy): domain Eukaryota; kingdom Metazoa; phylum Arthropoda; class Insecta; order Coleoptera; family Staphylinidae; genus Adranes; species Adranes taylori. The sequence goes on from WYDF02057201.1 coordinate 3,841, forward strand.
TTCTTTGGGTCTCCTAAAACATAATAAATACCAGTGGCATATTTACCATGACAGCACAGCTTCCTCTACGTAAACTAAATATCTAAAAAATCAACTAGTAAACTAAAAAATCAATATTAGATATTATCCTGATGATCCGAATACGTATAATTATTTTTAATATTTTTCAATACTAATCTAGAATCTGATTTGAACTACGCGCCTCTGCATAACACGAAACGCATTGCAAGCTACAATGTTATAGCTTATATTCAGTCTAGTGTTTTATATATGGAGATCGATAACAAGCGCGTGTCCAAGAATATTTTGTAATAAAATAAATACTGTTTTACTATGGAATTAAACATTATATGAACGTGAAATTAGTTACATATTAAAATTAATATATAAATAAGAGACTAGTTAAAGCGAATAGCTGTCAATAGATAGATCGAGGGTTCGATCCCCGATCGCGGGTTGTTTTGTTCGATTTTCTATTTTTTTATCTTTAAATTTTCTTTTCAAACTTATTTTTGAAAGACATAAATTTTCTTTTCAAATAATCCATGCGTACAGCAAGTTAGGTCTAGGTTAGATTAGGGTGAGCCATTGCCTTAATCTGCACTAGATACAGAAATCTCGATAGGCTTAAATAAAGCGAATGCTAGCGAGTTACGGGAATCCCTTAAAGATTACGGACTAGATCATGCTTGCCCCGAAACTCTTAAATTATACGAATTGACACTCAGCTATCCCCACCACAAATACATCTACAGAACACTCCTTTACCGCGCTTAAACGAATCAAAAGTTTTGTTAGGAATTCTAGAGGACGAGAAAGACTTTCTGCTTATAGATGAGTTTGCAAAAGAAAATAAGACGTATAGCACTTCATTTTAAGTAGGATAAGATTTTCTTACGGTTTGTAAAAACAATGTCTTTTGAATCAAACAAATTCTGTCTGCCACTTTTGTGAGGTTCTAGACATGCCACTGTAAAGTATATTATATATTTTTCATTTAATATTACATTTTCCAAGCTCACAAGCCAAATCAGTTAACATCATTTAATAAAATTAAGGTGCTGTTTGATCATGACAAAGGTTAAACTAAATTCATACTTTCTTTTACACTTTGTAATTATATTTTATTTATTAAGATTGGTGTCGCTTTTTTAACCATCAGATGGAAGTTTAAATGTATAAATACTAAATCAGATTGATGACCAACCATACTTTAAAATCATATCTACTCTCTCTCTCTCTCGTATAAAAAACAAGGAAGGCAAGTTCACATCAACCGAATGTAGTTTTCATATCTCCAACTGACGATTTTTATAAAAGAAATATTAATATCGTCAGTTGTTAACGATATTAATAAAGTAACGATGTTAATAAAAGAAAAACTACAATCGGTCGGGAGAATTTTAAAATAGGGAGAATTTTCATTTTAACATAGTTTGTTGATAGAATTCTGTTAGCAACTAACATGCATACATCGCTGAAATAATGATTTTTTAGACACGCAAATGAAACAAACAGTGCCTAACACCCTTACTTCGTTACAAGTGGAAGTGCTTTGTAACGGTTTATCCAAAATCCCATTGCCCTCAAAATAATTTATAATACGCGTGATTGTAAAGTAGCATTATTGGTGTACCGTGCAATATTTCATGCAAAGATGATCTATTGTACTGATATATTGGAACAGTGTTTCCATATTAAATCAACCCTTTTGCAACTGAAAAAAAAAACTGTCAGAGACACCGAAGGAAATAAAAGTAATGAGGGCAAGGCTCTCTTCATCAATCATAACATTTTCACTGCATCAGCTGTCTTTAATTACAAACTTTTCTGCAAGAGAAACAAGAACAAAATTCAGTAACTCTCAAAAGCAGGAACATAGAACCTAATACCAGAAGAAGGATAAATAAAAAAAATCTGTTCTATTACAAAGATTTAGTTAGAAAGTAATTTAGATTAATTATACTGCTTACGTTCACTTTTAAATTTTTTGCTGATACCGCCCTGACTTGGTCCCGCCGTTGACATATCTCCGCCATTTGAACCAGATGGTCCAGCAAATGATAAACGCTGTTCAGCCTGATCGATATCCTGATCTATACGTACATTATTTTCCTGATCTGTACGGCTATCATTTTGAGAATTTGAAGATTTATTTAATATTGGTGCTTCTCTGGTTGGTGAATTATTTTGTGATATGAGTAAATATTGACGCGTAAGTTGATCAGATAATCTTCTTTTTTCAGACTGAATATTTAAATAGACAAAAAAGTCTATATGGCATCAATTTATACAAAAAAAAAACAAAATACCAGATCATATACAATTTCTGAGCATAAATATTCTTCAATTTAAAAATATACATTTATTGGATTCAATACAATAGTTTACAAACAAAATATAAGCTCGTAAAGAAACATACAGATAAAATAGAAAATATTACAAAATATTAAAAATGCACGTGTTATCTATAGCACAGCATAGGGAGCATTACAAAAACTATCCCGAATTCTTGAAATGACTAAAAGATATCCAATTTGATAAACCGAGTTTTGCTTTAAAGGTCTCGACTGGAAGATCCCTAATCTGATTTAGTAAATAGTTAAATATCCCTTTGAACCTGCGCCGTGACATTTAGTTTTCACCAATCGATGATAATTAGAGAAAACATTGTGTTCGCTATTAATGTCATGATTATGAACATTACTATGAAACGCTCACTTCAAAAAGTTTTTGTGACTATAATTTAAAGGATCACTTAAAGTGAACGTAACATCATAATCCGAAGGTCTTTAAATGTCTGTAGGTTGGCGCCAGCACAAAAACCCCATGCACGTATTTAATATTTCATAAATTACTGGCATAAGACACAAAGTATGCTATCAATGATTCAGCGTGCTCACTTTGACAAAATATACATATTGCAATAATATTGCTTCGAAATCTCTTAAGACATTAGATTTAAGATCCTCAGATTTGAAGCCCCTGTCAATCTGAACGGCCAACATTTTGAATGTCATTTCGACTTTGACATGAAAACTATTAACTCAATTGTTTTCTGATCAGCTAAAACACAAAAAAGAACGCACTACTTTATTTTTAACTTTTAAACAAACCAAGTTATTTAAAATACTGCAAAGTCAAAATACTCTAAATTGTTATTCTCATGTATAAACAATATTTCCATACAAAATCAAATCCAAATAAAAAAATTGTATTTTAGAAAGATGTTTGAAATCTAATCCAAAAAGCTTTATATCCAAATTACAATGTACTATATACGTGCAATTTTAGTCTATTTACAGAAGTTACATAAATACAGAAGCTTCAGAAAAATTAAGTTAATATTTTCGATAAGAAAAATTTCATTTATTAAAAATCTGGTACACCTGCCAACCAATTTTCATTTAAATCTTGCCTAGTTATTTACGAGAGATTCCAAAACATACACAAACAACAATTTTTATGAACACCCCTATAATCTGTTAATTTTATTAAGATAAATATTGTTTTAAGACTCTTCATGTAATCCTGAGAATAATTCGTTACCGCTGTTTAATGTCATAGTTGTTTAATTGTACAGGCCTGGCTTTTAAATTGTATTTAAGTTAGGAGCCTGCAAGAATGTGTAGTGTTTATCTTTTATATTCATAGAAAATTTTCAGCTAGCATTTGTTTATACATTATAATAAACATTTACGCGTTTTATTTTGCTTTCTTTTGTTTGTTACTGATGTAACATTTATCCTTCTTGCATAACAAGCAGCTTTTTTCCTTTTTGATTGCAAGAAAATTATGAGTTGTAAACAAAACATCTTTTATACCTCCAATTTTACAGAAAAGTTTTGCATTATTAGGAAATATTACCCTAAAACAAGATAAATCATTTGAGCGTGATAAAAAAAGAGACCTAGCTGAAACATCGAAGGACTTCACATGGTTTATAAGTATCGCTATATTATCTATTACCTTAAAGTAGTAACTTTGAATTGTAATTGCTAAGAAAAGGGAAAGCATTGAATAAATAATTTGAATAATCGGTACCTTATCAAATGTTGGTAACTTTAATTTCCTAGAAACTTTCAAGCCTTTATCAACAGTGTCTTCTTGTGATTCAGTTACATTTGGTCCTAATCGAGATGGATTCGTCAACAGATTTGTTTGAATTATGTCCAAATAAGATTCATTGCGATGTCTGTTTGCCCGAATAGGAGTTTCTAATATCAATTCATTAATCTAAAACAATTCATTTAACCATGTCACTATTTTTTTTAATTGCAAGTGTTAAATACAAATGCTGTTCAGTTGTCTAGTTGTACAGCACTAATATGTAATACAACGATATATACAAAACAGAAATAAAAGTACCAAAATAACACGTTTTCGTTGTTTTTGTAAATAAATTATATATAATCAAACTACATTGTGAATATTTATCAGCCGTGTTCACTTTAAAAGTAAAAACATTACAATTAGTGTTGGATGTGTATTAGTTTATCTAACGTAAACGTGCGAATTAATGAAAGTAACTGACATAAATATTTCAATAGATGTGTACTATAATAAAGTGTATAACAAATAAATAAAATGTGAAAAATTGTCCAAAGAAGTTATATAACCTAAAATTGGCAGAATTAAAGAGAAACACCGACCTAATCTGTAAGGTATCCAGATCGGTTAAGTATTCGCTTAGCGCTGTTAAGTATCCAAAAAATGTCTTTATTTTGAATATTTCTCGATTTAAATTCTATTAAATGAACTAATAAATCAATTAATGAGTAACAATAATTGTTAATTATTTTTTAGTAATTCTATTTCTGAAAAACTTCGTAAAAACATGCAATAAGATATATGAAACTCCAAATCAATAATGTATGTAAAAGTATGATGTATATAAAAAATATAAAAGACACGAAACTTGAAATAAGTAACCATATGCAGCAGAACGTCCAAGATATGAAACTTGAAATAGATATCGTTCAAAATAATCCAAGTAATAACTGACAATAAGCAGGGTAATATCCAAAATATGAAACTAGAAATAAATAACGTAAAACAAAGCTAAAGCGCTGAAGAATGAGCTGATGGAAGGCATAAAACTACTTTTTTCACAAATTTAGAAAAGAATGAAGCAGAAAAAGTCGAGAAAATAGATATTCTAAAAAAGAAAAGACGGATTATAAATGAAACAGGCACCAAAATCAATCAAATCAAAATGTCAGTAAACACAAATGACACTGCCAAACATACAACTAAAATTAATATCAAAGTACTGACGTTTTTAGTGGTCGTTACTTCCGGAGCAGTTTTGTTACTGCTTCAGAATCTAATATAGGTCTAAAACGAAGATGTAAACGAATGTTTATGAATATCTAGATGTGTTCCAATTGGACAAAAAGTCGAGAAGTGTAACAAGAGTTGAACGATTTAAAATTAATGCTGCAGATCGATTACGAAGAAATTGATTAAGAAGACTTAAAGTTACCAGTAGTAAAAGAATAAAATGATTCATGAGACGGCCTATTAACAGTCAGCAGGTTTCAACAGTCGTGCTAGTTAGAAAAATTAATCGATCCGATTCTGTCGATCACGCAAATACTTTAGATGAGCCGTACTTGGGTTTCTATGCTAGATTTAGAAAGTGCTTACTAACAATTGAAGTAACAGGAAGCGTATAAAGAGAAAAATGCGTTAATAATTGTAATCAGAGGCTTATGTCACCACATTAATGCCGTTTGGCATACGCAATGTTGGATTATGTAAAGCATACGAAAAGTTATTATTCAGATTATAGACATGGTTCTGTTATGTGATTAAACTGTATCTTCCATGTTCTCTTGACTATTATCATGTTTTGTTTTGTCGCGAACTATTTCAATTTCATACCTGTTGAGTACCGTGTTCCGCTTCCTCTTGAAGAGAATGAGTCTTTGGTCTCCGTGGTAAGTTTTTCAATTTAGTTCTATCTTCCATTTTCTCTTGAATATCATGTATGTTTTTTTCTTCTACCGTACGCGTGCGTGGCCTGCCGCGTCTCTTTACTTTTTGCGTATCAGGTTTCAATTCCCCTTGTGGAGAATAATTCCTTGGTTTGCTTGGCTTTCGCAATCGCACCGATTCTTGTTTGGTGTAATTTTTGTTTTGATTGTTTTTCTTGGTGATCGTTTTTCCCTCTAGAAATAAATCACATAATTCAATCTGTAGAAATAAGTGATGAAAGTAAATTCGATTAAATTAAATTTAATAATATAATTTGCAAAGCATATCTAAAAATTCGTGGACATAATCGCCACCCCATCTTTCATATACTGTCATACCTTTTATTATATTTCGCATTAAATAAAAGTTGAACCTTTTAGTATTGCCTGTCACCTTGTAACTCGTCTATTAAATTCAATTAGCACAATAGTTGTTTTGGGTAAATTAAATAAAACTAGCCTATAATATGTAACCTATAATTCGTCTACCCTATAAATGGCTTACCCATGAATTCCCCAGTCCCCGTACTTGCCTACGGACGCTCTTGACTCACTTTTTCCCCGTATTTGCCTACGGCGCGGAGAGCTCCGCTGTCTGCTTTGTCGCAGCCAGCTCTTGGCTCACTTTTGAAAAATTTCTAACAAAACAGTCTGCTGGCGAGCAATCTAGCGTGCTTTGCACAAAAGAATGCCTTGATTTTTTAATTTGTCTACGCACAGAATCGCCAGAACATGAGACCCTTGATCGCAATATTTGCCTACGGCGCGGACATTCTAGTTTTAATCTAGAATGTCGGACATTCAACACAGGTCCTGATCTAACATAGGGGCTGAATTTCTAAATAAAATTACCACTTTGAACCCCTCCCAAAAATATAATGTGGTCCCGCCACTGATAACAACATGTATTAAATTACAAAAGCACCGTCTTATAGATCTCATGAAACGTAACATATTATTTAAAATTGAAATTCTAAATAAAATGATCAGTTTGAAAAATTTGTTAAACTTAAAAAAATACAGATATGGGGTTTTTCAAAAAAAATATGAAAAACCCCATTTTGCGGAACAATTGTATATACGTGCCTACCAAATTTCATCCAAATCGGTCAAAAAGGGTAAGAGAAAATCTTGAACGTACATCCGCACACACAGGCTGAAAATTCACCCTTTAAAATTTTTCACGAAGAATTTTATTTTCTTTTTTGCGATAAATTGTTCCTTATGACCCCCTCTTTAAATTATGTACAAACGGTTTCTAAATAAAACGATGTGTATACAAGAGACGTACGAAGGTGAAATAGAAAAAAATATCAAAACACGAATCCTATATGATTCTATCAAATATTTAGTTTCTTGTTGAATATTTGATTTCTATTGTATCCATAGAGAGAGCATCAGCCGCACAATTTATATCATTGGCATCAATCAGGCACTATGTGGCGTGTTGATGCAGGTAGTCTGTAGGTTAGTTAGCTACTGCAGAGAATCTTGTCCAAAAACCAAGCCGTTCATCGTATAATCTATTATATAACCAATTTAGGTAATGAATAATATTTGCGTCAGAGATCAGACCAGACAGACACGCTACTGTATCCATTTCGAGACCGTCAAATCAGTGTGCAATAAGCCATCATTGATGATGCATCATCAATGCACATCATTGATGTCATAGAAAACTGGAACGTATCTCTTAGAAACTTTTTTGTGTGGAAGACAATTATAATAACTTGTTGAAAAACTTGAAGTTGCAAGAAGATATTAATAACCGGCTGTACGACGTCTATTACTTTAAAAGTATCCTCTCTAAGTAGCAACAGTTAAAATACGATACTGTTACCTTGGGTGTTACAAGTAAAAGTCCTATGAGCATTGTGCAAAATTTGTATACAAAACTTAATTAGAATAAAATTGTAGAAACAGAATGCGAAATCAGATGTAATTTAGGACATATTTCAAATTAACCTATAAACACATTGTAAATGAGAGCTCGCTTACTTGTAACATATATAGAGTTTTCAATCAAATAATATTTGTCCGATGATAAGGTTCAGAACGGAGTTA
>WYDF02057223.1:0-11882 GCA_009867245.2 Adranes taylori
ATTATAAAGCAGTACATTGCTATGAAACTTTTTATTTCCTCAAATCTTGTATTGAATTCATTAATAACTTGTTGAATTTGTGAACTGTAGCTTGAAAACTCAATATTTCCTTTATCTTTGACTTCTGCTAGTTGTAGACTGCTAGGGAAGTATGTCAAGTGTTTGTTTTTCGAAAGCATATTTGAACACTTTCAGCTTATTTCGAAATCCATTTATTATTGAATCAAATCTAAAATCGTCTGTTTTTTTCCTTGAAGACTTAACTTTCAACTGTTATGGTGATTAGTCAAATTTGTAAGAAAAGCTATCTGCCTTAAAAATTCGGGATCTAGAAACTTCACTCCAGTTCAGTTGTGTCAGATTGAACATATTTCTTGAGGAATGCAGCGATTTCCTTTATTACGGCAATAAATCGTTCCATTTCCTTTCCTGCACTCAGCCACCTTATATAGTTGTACATTAGCAAGTCTCCATACTCGGCCTCGGTTTCCAATACTAGCTGCTTAAGTTGCCTGTGTAAAAGGCTCGATTTCTACCTCTAATCAGATTTATAATCTTAATTACGTGTTGAAAAACTTGATCTTGCTTGATTGATTTTCCATATAAATCTCTCTGATTGTCCCACTAACCCACAACCCCACTAATTCAGACTTCTTACCTCTCATTGATGATGCCCCATCTGTTGCAATGGCTGAACACTTATTAAAGCCTCCCATTCTGTTCACTGTTTTCTTCAGAGCCTAATAGATGTCTGTTTCCTTTGTTCCATAGTTCCCCATTACTTGAGAAATATTCAAAGGTAGTACGTATAAATATTTAGAGCTGACTAACATCTGTTTCATCAGTGCTTTCATGAAACTGATTTTAACCAGGCTAAGCAACCATTTTTCTACTTGCTCAGACATGTCAACAATCCTTCTTTGTATGGTATGATGCGAAAGTGACACTGATTCGAATTTGTCTGCCATTTTAGAATCTTCAAAAGCTTTTTCCATTTCAGTGGCACAATTAAACTGCCATCAGTAAAAGGTTTTTTTTGTCTTTCCTAGCGCAAGAGACACGATATAAGACGCATATAAAGAATGCGTTTGAGAGTGTAATATTTTACTAAACATACCAGTTTGTTGTTTAAGCTTTTTCTTCAAATCTGCAACTACTGCACGCCGACTTTCTCACATTATATTCTTTAGTCACTGAAACAACGTTCATGCACACTAAATACTGCAGCTTTCCATTATAATTAGCAATCAAGTAATCACTCTCCTAACTTTCTTTGTAACTCCTGTTTTCACTATACATTTTACGTGTTACTGATTCTCCACTCATTATTGTATTAAACTACAAGAAATCAAGACGAAGGAGTTAACAGACAATGATTCACTACTATATTAATGACACAATCAAAATTGATAAAATAGAAAATGTCACGATAGTCTCGATACTTTTGAAGTTAACTTAACAGGTGCGTGTGGCGCGAGGAACTGAAGTGATAGACGACAGTCAGCGGCACTGGCAGGTTTGGCGTGCGTGAGATGTGATGCGCTGTAATTTGTGCGGCTCTGGCAGTGGTGAGGGGAGCATTGTGTTGCTCGACTCGTGGGACACCACTTGTAATAACTTTTTGCTGGCCACAATAAATGTCACCGTAGGCCGCCAGTTGTACACCTCTGTCCTATAATAATGTAGTGTCTAGTACAAATGCACTGTATGTACTGTACAAATGTATTGTGTACAAATGTACTGTGTACATTCAAATGTACTGTGTAGTACAAAAGTCTATGCCAGTAAATAATTATTTGAGCACCGAATCAAGGACATTATTGTATTTAAAACTAGTATACCATATCCTCGTCCACTACAACTAGGGGTGAAAATATATTCAAAACACTACAACAACTTATAGATGAAAAGGAACTGACGTGGTCGAAGTTAGTTGATGTTTCCACGACGGAGCACCTTCCATGATGGAAATTTCGCCCTCTCAGCATGGCTTTCGAGAGGGTAGATTGATGGTGAGAGCGGCATTTGATAACGTTCAACGTGACTAAAAGACACTGGATGAAAGAAATATGTCTTAAACTTAAATTATAATTATTTTTGTAGTCGATCTTATCTCACGATCTTATCTCTTCCTTTAGATTTAATTTAAATTACCCTGATCAATAAACTTGTTATTACATCATTTTAATTTACTTTATTCACAAAAATCATGCTTAAAAGAATTATCTAATTTATTACTAAAATACTGACTACTATCATATTCGACGTTTTCATATTTATTTAATTTATTTTCAACGCTCGTACTGTACTTTTTAATGATACAAGTAATGACTTTTTAATATTTTTAATCCCAATTAATTCATAACTATTATTCTCACTGAACCAATTAATTGCATAGCCTTCAACGATCTTAAAGTTTTTTCCACCATCTTGTATTCCTTTTTGGTCTCCCCTCTAATCGACCACCTAGACACAGATATGCATATTTTCGGTCATGTCTAATTTATACCTAATTATCACGTTCGTCTTGAACACCTGTGTGTTCTCCCCCTCTATCAGGTGACCTCGGTCGATGCATTTGACTTCATGCATAATTCTCTATGTATAAGCATTTATTTAAGACTCAATTAATTACGTAGGGGATAATTAATAATTAATTAATATTTATTTCGATCTTTTGATCATAAAACGGATCTATGGTAATTTGGCGTAATGACCTTCCACTTCCTTAATGTTATTTACAGCGCTAAACATTTTATCGCATCTAATTATCTTACTTGATTCGTGAGTATTAAATTCTCAATCTTTAAACATCAAACTAATTAGGAACGAGGACAAATCGCCTCATTACAATATACAGCAAATACCTGTATATTATTTTAGTTTAGATTTAATTTATAACTCGATTGTTCTGACGATGGTACTGTGCACCGAAACATATGTAAGCCATAAATCTGTTAACAACAGTTCACTGTACTTAATTCAAATAAGCTATTAATTTTAAACTCTTTACAATAAATTTATAGTTTTGAAAAAATATCCTAATTTTAAATATTATTTCGAAACAATGAGACTCCTTCAGTACCGTAGCCGTATTCAAGCCCTATCTAACAGTCCAACATATAGGTTCATACGTTTGTATCGAGCCGAGAAACAGGTGCAATAGATGGATGGTACAATAGTACAATAGAATAGATCTAAGGGGTGGTAATTACAAAGTAGATAAACTTTAATTGGCTAAGTCCCTAATTGCGAGAATTCCTAATTGTTTGGATGAAATGCCACCGTATTAGCTTTTCTCGTTGTTAGTTATTTCGTTTTTTATAACATATAGGCATAGTCATACGTATGTATATTTATATAAAAACTTTTCAAGTTGGTTTTCTAGCCGAAGGTACTAGTGCAGTTGTTTTCAGTAACGAACGCAATGATGCGTCGTGAACGCATCAACTATGCCATCAACTATGCCAGAAATGCGCATCTACCCTTCATTAGTTTTTTAAGCTAACTTTAATCTTCCAAACGTCAATATGCAGTTTCAGAAATAATTAACTCACTCAATTAGTAACTCCTTAAAGTAATATCATTCTTAATTACAATAGATGGTCCTTGTAAAATTGCCTTTTCCTCTATTTTTCTCGAATAATATAAAATTTGTCTATTAACAATAATTTTGGTTTTTGTTGCAAATGAATGAAATTTGACTTTTCATTCCAATTGACCATGTCATATTTCAATTTGACACAATGCCGCATATCTCTGCCCCTGTTGGTTTTTTCACAATTTTTCTCAAATAAAAAATGTAGGCATTATAATATTTTGTAAACGGCACATTTTTAACCTTGTCGGGGGAGCTGTCATTTCCTAATTTCATCAATCTGAACTTAGCTATACATTTCAAGAAATTGTGTTTCCCTTAAATTTGTTTAGTTTTAATAATAAGGTAGCATAACGCCAATCTCATCAGACTGCTCCTGTCAGAGATGCTCAAGTATACCGGAAATCTTGTGGTATTCTCTCTTTAGGAGAATAAAGGATTTAGAAATGTAGGATCTAGAAATGAATAATAAAAAAAAACCATTTTCACCATCATGAAACCGCAGCCATTTAAAAGGGTCGATATCAGTTCAAAATATTGGCATTGAGTTAGTTCGTAAATACTCTTCTGTAAGAAGAATATTCCTATGTCGTTGACTACATTTTAATAAAGCATATGTAATAATAATGCCTTCAAATAACAGGTAATGTTTAAATATTTGATACAAAACACATTATCAGTCTATCAATTATAGAAATACCAATATTATAAAGAATAATTCCAATAATTCAACTACAGTATCCTCCAGAGAAACAAAAAAATTCGATATTGAGAAACGATTTTTTTTTCTTTATACAATAACCAATCTTAAATTCTCAAGGAACCCCCAAAAACCTACATACATCTTTGTACGGTTTTTATGAACCTCAACGAGTTTTGAATTTATTTTTAAAACTAAATTTGGTTTTTTGACATCTCTGACTACATAAGGACTTTTAAACAAATCAGACTACTTTGACTCTGCTTCATTACGTATTAGAACTTTTTGACCAATCGATACATTCATAAGATACAGCCTACTATCATACATAACTTTCTCCCTATCTTTAGCATCGAGCAAATTACCTCTTGCACCTCTCATGCTTTCTGTAACCAATAACGTTGGTAGTGATCGAAAGTATATACTGGTTTGACTACTTTCTGAAGTGAATTTGGTAACCGGCCAAGTTTACCAAATACTTATTCATATGGACTATATTTAATAGTCATGCCCACTGTGTTGTTATACGAAAACACCGAAAAACTGAACGAACTAGAGGAAACATCAGGATTAAATTGTGGCTGAATCCTTAAATATTGTCCTAGATTATTATGAGAGTGTTCTTGCTCCCAGAGAGTTTTCTCGCTAATCTGCAAAATATTACATACTTGAGCAAAAATCAGTGAGATATCCTCAGATCCTAAATCCGTACCCACTTGAGACGGTACGATCCTCTTTATTTATAATAGGTGCTACTACTACATACTTCTTTAATTTACATTGAATCGTTAATATGTAATTATGATCTTTAAAATCACACTGTAAAAGACCTACAAATCTAAAAAAAATTTCATCAAAGGAAAAGCTGTAGATGTGATTGTTAATGGTTGTCATCGATCGAATATCATCTACCATATTCGTCCAACAATATCTTTTCTTTATAGTTTTTAACATTCGTTGGATACCCATGTGAGCTCTTGTTGGTAACATATGAAAAGCATTCAGTATAAGATTTCTCGTAGCTGGCTCCGTAATAATTTCCTTATCAGTGATTATTATATTCTGAATTTGATTAGTACATTTTTAAATGTTTCTATTATTATTCTTAATCAAATGAATTTACTTTTTAATTAATGTGTTTTCCAGTTGATTTTTGATTACCACAATTTGCCATAATCACACTTGTTTACATGATATCAGAATATGTTTACAATATTGCACGAAATCAGATAATTGCTTATTAACAGTATCCTTAATAAACAGTGTACATGCGTTTATGTCAAGTAACACGCATTCAAATGGACAAACACTAATAATTACATTATCCATATTTGCAATCTTGTTAAATTCATTCATGTGCACAATCTTTACACTGGTCACTCGTTAAAACAACACTTTTACATAAATTAGAATATAGCTTATAATCACCACACGAAGTCAGGCCATTTCTAGCAATATATTCTATAATAAACAACGTACCTGTAGGGAATTATACGAATAATTCCACTACACTCATAACACTGCCGGTTTTTTTTTTACAAACAGTTTAATTTCTGGTTTTTGGATTCGATTGTTTTATTTAACAGTTAGTAAAAAAGCATTGAAAGTTTGAGCAACATTTTGCATAATAATGTCTAAATTCTACTTAAAATATTTATTTTATAGTAAAGAAATTTATGATGTTTGTTATGTTTTTATACAAAAGTTTATACCAAATTAAAAAAATGTAGTTACATAAACAACAATTTTCCAGTTTCTAACACTGGTCATTTCGTTTCCGTCTTTTAACTTTTTCATTCAATACTAATCAACATATAAACTTTTATTCTCTTTATTAATGCTTACTGAATGTATAATATTTAAATAAATATACACTAACATGTACATAAATTATTTAATTATCCCAAATATTATTTTAATTTTATTAAATAATAAAATGTGTATGTTTTTTTAATTTTAGGAGTCAAATGTCCTGATTGCAATAAAGTCTACAAAAATATAATTACACTAAAAGTACATCGTCGTAGCGATTGTGGTAAACCTAAAAAATATGCATGTGAATTTTGTCCAATGCAAACAAAACGATTATACAATTTAAAAAATCATTATATTAACGTACATTATAAGAGATAATATTTTCTATTATCTCTTCTTTGCCTAATCTACCCTCATTTTGCGTGCAGGTCTAGAAGTATATTTAGTCTTATTCCGTCGGGTGCACTATTTTCACTTTCGTAGTGATCCGTTTCGATCTCTTTGCTGAGTCATATTTTTATATTCTTAACATGCTTCTGCAGGATGTATGGCACATTCTTGTTTAAAGTGGTTATAGACGTAACTGCAAACCAGATTGCTCGAACAATCCGTTTGTACAAGTAAACTTTTGTTGAGAATTTTGTGCAAGCATTTTAATTGTACAAGTGGCTTGAAGATTGTTCGAATTTACGATTATGCATGCTAAATGGAGCGCGTGTAGCTGAACCGTTCAAGCTTGTGCAAGCAAATTTCAGTTGTAAGTGAGATTTGAAGGGATTCACATCAATCTGAATAAATAATAAACTAAAAAAAAATCAGGAATTATGAAACTTAGTGCCTGTGGTGATGTTACAGTTGAATATTTGTTGAATATACATATCATTTAGTAAATTGGTTTGCGAATAGGAATTTCTTTTGGTTAATAACTTTTTACACCACATGCCAGTTTTCTTTCTTCTTTGTAGAAGAAGAAATGCTACAAAAGCTAGCGCGATATCGTCCGACCTGGACATAGGCCGTGCACAAACTGGCTTCATGCATACTTGTACATGTGGTAGACTTTTACAAACAGATTGATCAAGTATGCTTGACAAACTTGCAGCTACGTCTGTAGACACCTTTACTTTGTTGTCACTTTTATTTATTTGTCTATAATTGTATGTGTACGATTTTCAGTGGTATTGTGGAACTTATATATTAAATTTCATTCATTTTGATTTTGTTTTATGTCTACATGTTTCTTGATTTCTAGATTTTATTACGTGCTTTTAATTTCGTGATGAACCCACCAATTATTTTTAGGACGCTTTCATCAGGAGGACAATATTCATCAAGAGTAATAATGTTACATCTTTAGGTACTTCAGTTACCTAAATATATTTAGTTTTATTAATTTGGGTTGTGTTGGTGTCCTTGTTAATTTTCAGTACAATGACACGAATTATGATGTTTAAATACTTTCTTACAAAAAGTTTGACAGTTGATAAAATTTTCATTACGAATTTGGTATGGGTATGCTATCCTAGAATTGAAATAATACTAATATTTTTTTATTTGTTTCTTAATACAAGATTATTCAAAAAGATGGAACCAATTTAATTAATTTGTATTTAATGAAGTATGGACATAAATGTTCAATGTGTCCTCCCTTTGCTACACGTCAAACATCTAAGCAGTAGCTCAACTCATTCCACACGCGAGAAAGCATGTGTTATGTTACTGAGTTCACCGCAGCAGTGATACGGTTCTACTGGTCGGCCAGTATTATTGGTAGAGGTGAGATGTAAACAGCATCCTTAACATAGCCCCAAAAGAAAAAGTCACATGGCATGAGATCAGGAGATCCCGGTGGCCAGATGTGTAAAGCAAACTCTTGATTTCTCATGCAATCTATCCATCGCTGAGGAAGGAATTGATTTTAAACTCCTCGGAGCTGGATCCTGTTGGAAAATGAAGTCTTGTGAATCTTCGGTAAGTTGAGGAAAAAGCCATTGTTCCAACATATCCAGGCACGTTATTCCACTTGTAGTGCTTGCCGCATAACCCGTGATTAGGCACAGAAACGTTTAGTTACGCGGAGTCTCTGTCTTGTTGCAATGTTGTTCGGGGATTTTGCAGATTCCGTATGCGTCTATTCACTTTTCCCCTGAGATGGAACGGAGTTTCGTCGCAAAAAATTAAGCGCGGTAAGCACAATTAAGCATCGTCCATCATTTCTAGCATATCACCACAAACTTTAATACGTATTACATTGCCATTCTCAAATAGCTGCACTCTAACTGCCGACTCACTTCTTGCACACTCAAGAACGCAGAAAACTGTATGCTGCATAGAAGCCATCTTACTAACAATTGACAGTGACACAATAGACCTGCCTGCCTATAGCCGCGAGTATCCTAGCGGTGGTAAACGAAACTTTGGAAATTACTCTTTCCTTCCGTATCTAGACTGTTTATATCCAATTTATATTTCGTGAAATACAAATTGGGTCCATCTTTTTGAATAACTGTGTATTATAAAAAAATAATTTTAATCAATTTATTCAATGGTTATTTTTTTAACATAATTGACGACGTATATCTCATTTATGACTACGTAGGTGCACCTGCAGAATTAGATTTTAGCAACTCGCAACAAAACATGTTTTTGTAAGGGGAAAAAATGTTATTGGTTGACTTCAACTAGACTTTTTGTTCTCCTAGATCCATATCAACCTGAATTTTGGAAAAATGATATTATGGAACATTTAATGACTGGTCTCAATATTATTCCTTCCTATCTAGTTTTATTTTTATCTAAACCGTTATTAAATTTTCGTACTGTTTTCAAATTAAAAAAATATATAATTAAATAAATATTGAATATTGCATATGTAAATCATTATTGTTTATAACTCTAGCATTTTTATATAAAATGTTCAAAGTATAATTAAGTTTTCTTTATATATTGTACTACAAAAGTGTACTAGAAAAATAAGTCCATTTTTATATGTTATATTTTAAAATTTTATTAACGATGTTTTTTATACATATATTGAAACTTTTAGGATTAATAAAATGATTTTTTCTATATATTTTTAAATGTTTTTATACACCTGGTAATAAAAAGAATGGGTTTAATTTATTTTAAACTTACCGCTACTTTGAAGTTGGCCTGTTCTGAAAATGACAAGGAGGCAATAATTATTGGTTATATTAAATATATTGTCACGTATTATTTGGGGGGGGGGAGGTATTCTCCGATGTGACGGTAGTAAGAGTGGGGATTTTTGTAAGGGTACGAAGCTAATCCCCGCTCTAACCTTAGATGCACTAAGATCCTTTATTACTTTATAAGAATGTATTTTGTTTTAATACTTGGTTTGGTTTATCTATTTATATCAAAGTTATTATTTTAATTTTTGACGAAGAATGTTCTAATTATAATCCCCTAAGTATCCCTATAGGATTTAAAATAAAACACTAGACTGAGCTATTGCTAAGGTGGGCGTACCTTTTAGATTTAATCATAACTTCTGTAGCTAAACAAATAATAGTATCGCCAAACCTTAACGATAGTCGTGAGTTTCTAGAGTTCAGACAGCAAAATAAAAGAATTTTAAAACTTAAATCAAATTATATTGATTATTAAGAAAGGCATACACGCAATTGAATAAAATTTTCATTCATATGGATAAATATCGCCATGCAAAATAATAAAGTAAAAATGTTAATCATGTCCAGATATTACGCAACAACAATTCAATAAAAATAATGGCGTTCATACATCAACAAAATGAACCCTAACAGAATTATAGAATTAGTGTACTTACATTACAGCAGCTGTACCAGCACGAACATAAATTTATAATTCATTTTTATAGTCGACGCACAGTGATATTATTAATGCCTCTAGATTTATTTTGATTAATAAACTTGAGACCAAATAATTTTAATTTACTTTATTCGTAAAAATGTTACTTAAAAGAATTATCTGTGTTATTACCCAAATACTGACTACTAGATGCCGTGTTTTATTTGACGATGTCATACTTAAAATATTTATTTAATTTATTCTCAATTATTATTTAATTCATAATTCATAATTATTATTTTCACTGAACTAACGGGCATAGCCTACGGCGGCCGGTGCCAAATCTTAGTGTTTCTTCAGGGCGTTTTTATTTGTTTTTGGTCTCCCCTCTAATTCAATCGTCTAGCTACGGGTGTGCATATTTTCGCTAATGATTATTTTGTACCTAATTAACACGTTCGCCTTGAACACATGTTGGTCTCCCCTTCGATTAGGTGACATCGCTCGATGCACTGGCTTCATGCGTAACTCTCTATGTAATAGCATTTTATTAATGAAGTGGCATAGGGGATAATCAATAACTAATATTTATTTCTATATTTTTATTATTAAACGGATCTATGGTGATTCCGCTTAATGAGCACCCTCTTGTTTCTAACGTATTTACACCGCTAGACACTTTATCGCATCTAATTATCTTGAAGTATTTACGTTGATTGTGAGTATCTATTTAATGCTTAATCTTTATAACATCAAACTAAACAGGAACATGGACAAATTACCACGTTACAATATGTTTATTTGATTTAATTAACTACAATATTATTAAATTATACGTTCTATAAGTTTTGAACCAGTTACATTACAAATAATATTCTTTGATTTTCTGCTCATACAAACTAGAGTATGACCATGATGGTTTGATCCTTCAGTTGCAACTAACTTAAGAAATTTTTTTAATTTTTCTTGCCAAAAATGATCAATTTTATTCACAAACGGATGGCACTGGCCGAAAATAATTTAGTTGTATTTCCTTTCAAGTTACATTCTCTGGGATTAATTACCGGTCTAATATAATTTCAAAGTTTTTGAAAAGGTTAAGGTGTGCATGGGCAAGTAAATTTAGAGATTCAATAAGTACCAGGTTGTACCAAGTACCAACAACATTTAGCGATTCAACAAGTACCAAGATTATGAATATATGTATTAGAAATATTTTGATATATGGAACAGAAGTGTAGGGGGGTAGGGGTAGGGGCTGAAAGAAAGGGATGTACTTGAGGGTGTTGAAAAAGATACTAGGTGTTGAAAAGTCTACGACGGAGGAAATAGTGAGGAATGTGTGCTAGCAGTTTAAATATTGGAATAAGGCCTTTGCAAAACTTGCCAAATATGAAAGGAAAGTAATGAGAGATGGGTGGGTTAGAATTGTGCAGATTGTGTACTGGAAAAGTTGGAGTGATAGAAGAAATGGGCTTGAATGGAATAGGGATAGAAACAAAACATACGAAAGGATAGAGTGGTCTAGTGAAAGATGGTGGGAGAAAATGTGTGATGAGATTAAGCGTATAAATGAGGTTGAAATGAGAATGAATGACATAGAAACTCAAGAAATATTGGTAAGGTTCAGCAGTAGTAGATACAATGAGATATGAACGCATTAAAAATACGGAAGGTATACCTAGGTACTTGGAAACTGACACTAAAATGGAGGAAAAAAGGATGATTGCTAGATATAGATGTTGTAGTGAGGAGGGAGGAAACATTTTGATTAGAAGGGGGTATAGAGGGAAAATGCATCGTGGGGAAAATTATCAAGGCAATTATAAAAAATAAAAAATTAGTGTTGAGGAAGAAGGTAAAGAGGAATTGAAAGTTGCTGTTGAGCTCGCTGGTCCTCTGAAACCTTATTCAAGAAGGAAAAAAGAAGAAGAAAAAAGTAACGTTTCTGTGATTTTTTATTTTTTATTTTGATTTTTATTTTTCTTAAGTTGATGGTGGAAGAGTTATGTAATATTAAGAGCTATGTAAACGAAC
>WYDF02057234.1:0-11882 GCA_009867245.2 Adranes taylori
ATAAAATACAAACTCACTAGGCTGGACATATCAGCTTTTGGCATACGATAGAAACAATAATATACCACCAGTGTAGACTAAAAATGAAAATTACAAAAAGTGGACTTATCTGCTTTTGGCAATATTCAATGGCAAATATTTTCATCAGTGGTGTATATTTCAATATAGACCACCGATTATTTGCATAAATTACATATATAAATATCCTAGATGGTAGCAATCAGACAAAGAAAAATTAAGCAATAATCATTATCGGAAATGAGCAATGGAATTAGCAATTTAAAGAGAGTTATACTTAATTTCTTATCATTAGCGTTTTTATTAATCAATCATAATTCTATGTAATTTCTCATAAAACAGTTTTTGATTTAACTATTACAAAATAAATATTATTTTAAATGTGCAGAAATAATTTAATTTTATATAAAAATAAACAATACACATTTAATATAAACAGAATTTTAAAATATGTTTAAAGGTCTATCCAAACAAATTCAATATTAACACAAGAAGAAGGAACACAAGTAATGCTCAGGAATCTGCATAGTGTATATTCGGGATGTCATCTATTTTTGTCCGCCATGTGCTAACGAAAGTTGGCGATCCACACAGCGATTTGAATCTTCGAAACTGCTGAGCAGAAAATTTTAGTGGAACCACAGGCAAACCAGCGTCGTAGATCCTTTAACCATGAGCTTTGACATCGTCCCATTGATCTTTTCCCGTCAATTCTACCTTTTGTCTAATGAGCAGCTTTAGAACGTCATATCTCGTTCCTTTCATGATAGGACCAATGTAATGGAGCTTTCTTTTCTTGACGGTATTTAGTAGTTCCATTTCCTTGTTCTTTCTTTTTAGGACCTCAATATTGGTAACTTTGTCGGTCTAAAGAATTGTAAGGACTTTTCGGTACGAATACATCTCGAATGCTTCAATATGGTTTTCCATAGTCGAGTTGAGGGCCCAGCATTCACTCCTATATAAAAGCACTAGGAAAACATTACAACGTATCATGCGCATTTTTAAGACGAATGGTAGGTCGATGCTAGTATTTGCTGCTGTCTTAATTTTCGTTAATGACAGATTCATATACAAGCCGAATTCTTCAGCGTGCTCCACTAGAAGGTTCAAAAGAAACTGCAGTTCATCGACACTGTTAGCTAAGATCAGAGTACTTCTGCATATCTTAAGTTATTAATAAAAATTCTACAGCTTTTGATACCAAGAGATATGTCAGTCAGACCTTTTTAAAAAAATACCTCTGAGTATTGAGGCGCAGCGGTGATAAGATGCGGCTTTGACAAATGCCACCTTTCGTATTTTCTACCGTTTCTGAAGTTGATTCCTCTAATTTAACTACCGTGATCTAATGCCTATACAAATTAGCAATAAAACGTACTCCTAATTCATCTACTCTAATGTTTTGCAGTACTTCTATTATTTTTTTATGTTGTTTACAATCAAACGCCTTCTAGTAGCATATGAATAATGTCAAGACATCTGTGAATTAGGACATTTTTAACGCAAAGAGTGCTTCAGACGTAGCTACCCCGTTTATGACACTAAATTGGCTGTCACTCATTTAATTTTCACATATCTTATAAATTCTTGCATTAATTATTCGGAGGATGACTTCCAGTACTTGAGACCTGTGAGGCTTATTATTTTGTTGTCATCTCATTGTGAAACTTTAAATTTTTTGGTAGTGTGATGGGTAGTAGCTGTAATCGTTTTCTGCTACTAGTTTGAGTGTTTCGTTATTAATGGCACCTGTGCCAGTTGCTACCTTATTCCTCTGAAATTTCATGCCATTTTTCACTTTCTCTTTAGTTATATAACCGTCGCGGAAGCACTAGACCATGGCGTAGAAACGATAAAAATCGTCGCTGATATAATAAAAGACCAGTCCAAATGGAATGTGCTAAACACATTTGCAGTCAGAGTCATGAAGCAAAAGGAACGCGAATAGCCCGTTGCAATGGACGGACTGCACGAAGAAAATGAAATAATGCACACGAAGAACAGAAACAATACCAGTCTGCTTCATCTCAAAATATTTCCAAAATGCGAAGTTACTGGGTGCGCAGCAGCGCTGTGAGGCCACTAAAATAGGCGGAAAGCTTCACAGGTTTGTTGAATCGGGGTCCCGCTCCACCTCGTCAGGTTATCTATAACTTGGCAAGGAGTGCATATGTTGGATCTTTATCCTCATACGCCTTTTCATGGATTTGTAGTTTATTATCAAAATACTATAATAACTATAAATGGTTATTGGAATATTTTAAAATGGTTGCTTTTTGTTTGTGTCCTACTGCAGTCATTTTTTTGTGCATCATCAATGTATCACAATTTTCTTGTAGAAATTTAACTTGCACGCATTTTACTTTTCCTTTAAGCCATTTCGTTTTGCTAGTCGACATTTTTCCGCATTATACTATTAATTCGCTTGTAGCTACTGTTTTTGTATTAACCTTTGTTTTCCAGTTCAATTGCTTATGTGTAATTATATTGGAGTGTCGGGCCTGGTCAGCCTGCTATGTGGTAGGCATGATCGGTTTTGCATTTGACCATTTCGAATGTATAATGTAAGCTTAAAGAGGCTGGAGTTTAAGCTTACACTATCTCTGTTAGTTTCTGAATTTATGGATTTGGATGCGAAGCTAATCGTTCAATTAGTTGACCTCTTCTTTCTTTGGCTAGTCCGAGTATCGATGCTGCTTTGAGCCCTTATTTCCGATTTTTTATACACCAGGGTGCATCTAATACTTCTCTTAAAAGTTTGTTATGGTTTATTAAGACCCTTTCCTTTGCTTTGTCCAAACTTTTGGTTCATAGCTCATAACCGTACAATAATTGTGGCCTTAACACACAATTCATAATTTTTTACCTTACTTTTATTATAATGCCTGAGTCGAACTTCAGTATTGTGTAAAACTTATTTGCAATTTTTTGTGGCCACTGCTGCTATATGTTTGATGTGAGATCTCCAATCTAGTTTCTGGTCAAACCTGCAAACAAGGTGTGTTCCACTCCGTTTAGGCTTGATTTTCTTAATTATGAATGTTGTAGTCCTTTCAAAGCGTTTTGTTTTACCAAATCTGACTATTTGAGTTTTCTATGAGATTTTTATTTTCCATATATTACAAAACTCAGAAATGCTGTTTATACCTCGTTCTATTCTTATCCTTACAACTACAACCACTGAATTTCTGTCATAAGGAGCTATCGCTGTATCATTGACAAACAGGAAAATTTTGGCTTGTTTTAACTCTTGGAATTTAGGTATATTACTCACATAAATAGTAAACAGCACCGGGGATAGCGGTGACACTTGAGGTAGGCCCTCGTTAGCTGTTCTTTTTGTCGATAATTTGTTTCTTATTTTAACCTGAAATGTTCTGTTGTTTAGGAAATCTTGAGTGATCTTGAACAGTTCTATTGAAAATTGGAAAGCTATTGTCCCGCTACTGTATTGCCGCTAGCCTAAACACTAGTTGTTGCGGTGTAATGATGTTGTGTGTTTCTGTGTATTCTTGAATCCGGCTTTTATTATTACTTCTATCTGCAGGATTCTTATCTTTTTTTTTTTGTAATGGTGATGATAATTATATTTTTCCAGCATTTTGGAAAAGCATTTAAGAATTTTGTTGGTGACTTCTGTAATCGTTTTTGTTGCCTGTGGTGGCAGAAGTTTTAGGTCCGTATTGGCACTCCATCTACCCCACGATATCTTGCACTGATTTAGATATTTTAATACATTATTTACTTCCTCTTCTTCAACTTCTTTCTATTCTAGCTATATTGTATGTTTTAGCCGAAACTTCGCTTGGTTTACCGCCTGTTTTACTAAATTCAGAGAGGAATCCTTGTGGTAAATTGGTTTTCGAAATGGTTTGCACAAAGTTCCGCTTTATCTTTGTTCTCGTACACCAAATGGCCATTTTTTCCAATCAACGGAACATTCTCCTTTGTGTTTTTAAGAAATGCCAAACTTTTTTGTCTTCGTATTTCTTCGTCTTTCTCGCAAGCTTCTACAACAGATTTTTTCCAGTTTTCGTTTTTTATTCTTGAGTAACATAACTTTCACTTCTTGTTTTGCTTTCTTAAGTTTGGCTTTATCATGAGGGTGTCTTGACTGGGCGCATTTTTTCATTAATTTGTGTTTTCTTACAATCATCTGCTTTTCTTCTCGATTTAAACCCAATCTATTCTCCATTTCCTGATGTCATGCTGTGCTTAAGCTTTTATTGTATAGATTTTGTTAGGTGCTCTCCTTCTTGTTGAATCTCCTCTCTGGTTTGAATATTTTTCGATAGGCTTTCAAAACTGCTCATTTCATAAGTGTAGATTGGCTAGTTAATTTTGGTTGGTTTCCCCTTCCCATTCACCACTTGATCCTCGGACCTTCTCTCTATATGTACCACATCCTCTCTCAAGCAGTTTCCACCTTCCTCCCCAATACGTACATTCAAGTCCCCTATGATAATCAAGCTATCCCATCCATCCCCTTTCATCCTTACTCCTTCGCTCACTCTTGTCCCAATTCCTTCCACCATTTATTGATATATACTGCCAAAAACAACCTCCTAAGTCTTCCCACCTCAATCATCTTTGCTTTCTTATTATTAGGTCTTCTTGATCGGCAGGTGATTTCCATGTACAACTTCCTTGGAGGGAACTTAAAAGAGGTTTTTGTTATATACATTTCGTTCTCGTTGCAGCATTGTATGAGCTGGGTTCCCCGGTCATTCCTTGTCCCCAGGTGGTTTTCTCCTTCGGTTTCAACACCTACGCCGCGTCTTATTTTCGAGTTTTTTAGAGTATCTGAAAGGTTCACTTTAAATTCTTCTACTTTTTTTGTTTAATTTAGAACCCGTTGGTTTCTATATTTGGATGATTTTCAACAACTTATTTTAAGTAGCATAATTCGATCATTCGCTGGCATGTATTCATAAACTGCCGTGCTAATTGCTGTCGCGACAAGAATTGCCATTTCTTTGATTAGCGTCTACCCCTCTAGAAAACAATAACATGCTTGTGTTGGGTCGTGGTAACCCGTTCATCAGGCCATCGGACTTCACTCATCCCTATAATGTCAATGTTGGCTCTCAATGCATTTCAGTTTCCGCATTTGTTAGTTTACCGGTCATACACAAACTTCACAATATTTTCTTTGTCATTGTATATTTGCAATTGTAGCCATTGTAGCCGTTGCAGATTTGTGGGAAAATATGCAACTGGTTTGTTCTTGCTTTCTGCAGTTCCTCCACGATTTCTCACTCTTCCGAGAATAGATTGCCGTAGAATAGATTACAAATTAAGTTAAACCCTTATCTCGGGGCAAACATACGTTGGCCGCAAAAAGCATTGGCCGTTCCCTACGACGTGGCCGGATAAATCGGAATTTTATCTTCATTGAGTTTGAGACGAAAATGGCGTAAAAGATCGACTATTTACAATTCTAATTAGTACACAGAATTTGGATAAGTATATTGGGTTAATGGTGTGAAAAATATATTAAGCCGTATTAAGCCGTATAAAAAGCAAAAAAGCCGTATAACAAAAATGCTTTCTAAACACTAGACTATCATCATTGGTCAATCCAGTGCTGGAATGTATATAAAAATTTTGTTTACACGAAGAGAGCGTTAAATACTACTACTGGATTTTAGTGATTTTTACATGTTACTGGAATTACACAAAACACTACTTCAATTTCCTTATATCACCGACGGCAGGTGCTTTCCAAAGGAACTGTTTTTTTTAAGGATCAGTGAGTCTGAACATTGGCTCGCTCTAATTTTATTGATTTTAATTTCATAAATCGCATCTTCCAACTCGTTTACTGCAAATGGCAGTATTTAGGTATTTTGATCTATAGTGTTCTATTAGATTTGGGTGCGGTAGAAACGTCTAATTTTAAGAAAGAACAGATAAAATTTTCTTTAATGCAACTTGGTAGGTTATTTACTTGGTAGGACATTACTGCTGAAAAAGAACCCCAAACTTTTGAAGAAGAGCCAGATGTTCTAATAGATGAAGTTTACGCAGCCTTCAAAAAACTAAAAGTCGGGAAGACTACTGGTGTCGATTGGATATCCCCAGAAGTACTAATACTGTTAGGTGAGCGGGCACATGGTCTTATGCATCAGCTTTATCAAGATATATGGAAACTTCTGAGATAATACCCCTGCACAAGAAGGGTTCAAAAACAATAACAAATAACTATCGCCTTATTGCGTTGATAACTCATGCAAACAAAATAATGCTATATATAATACAAGCCAGAGTATCAACATACTTGACTCACCAAATGGCTCCTCAACATGCTGGTTTTGTGAAAGGGCATAGATCCCGTAAGCAAATATCGAATGTTCGTCAGCTTATAGAAAAGGTACGCGAATATTACATCCCACCGTATTTGTGCTTTGTAGACTATGAGAAGCCATTTGATAACGTAAAATGGCCAAAACTCTTGGACAGGAGTACCAATACATCTTATCAGCTCGTCAAACCGACTAGAGAACAGTACAGCTGTCATTAAAATTGAAAAAGCCACATCCAATAAATGTATTATCCAAAAAGGTATTCGACAGGGCTGTATCCTGTCCCCGCTACTATATAATATCTATAGTGAATATATCATACGAATAGTTCTAGACAACTGGGATGGTGGGATCGGGATTGGTGGAAAAGTGTTCTCTAATCTCTGATTTGCTGACGACACTGTGCTAATTGCCAGTACTGAAGAGGAACTTCTTACTTTATTACAAATGTTGGAAAATATTAGTCAAGGGTTTGGACTTAAGATCAACAGTTAGAAAACTAAAATTATGATAATCGATCGAGAAAGTGAAAGAGGAGTAAAACCTGGAAAAATTGGGAAATACGATGTTGTCCAACAGTTAGGCTTGATGTTGCATGATTCAAGAACTTATGAGATGGAGATTCGCAGGAATAGGAGAATTAAATTCTGGTGCACAGGCATGACACAACTAACAAAACTATGAAAGACATAAACTTAAGCAGATGCACGAAAATTCAACTTGTGAAAACCGTAGACTTTCCTGTCTTTTCGTACGGTTCGGAAACTTGGGTAATCCTTGCTTCTGACTGATGCCGTATAGATGCATTTGAGATGTGGTGTTGGCGTCGCATGCTTAGAATACCGTGGACAGCACGAAGAACCAACATCTCTGTCCAAAATGAAATCAAATCGCAACAATATCTATCGTCAGTAATATACGGCCGCATCCTAACATTATTTGGTCACATTAATCGTAGCAATAATTTAACAAAACTAGTAGTGCAAGGTAGCGCAACTGAAAAGCGTAGGCGCGGACGCTCTCCAAATCGTTGGACTGATGCAATCTCTAAACTCACCGAAATGACATTGGGAAATGCAACTCTGGAAAGACCTAATTGGCAAGAATGGCGCCACATGGTATATAGGGTCATCCAACATTTGGACTAAGAAGAAGAAACTAGGTTATCTATTCTTTCCACAGAACCCTGTCCACATAGTCAACACCATCTTTCCAACCGTTGCTAATACTATTTTATAAGGTTTTATAATCGCCTTAGCAGTGGCTTAGCTACAAACCGTAGGATGTCTTTCAATTATTAACTTTTCCAAACTTTTAAATTTGTCACGAATTACACGATTTCATTACATCCTGTTCAATTATCTAAGTATGTGGTCAATTACCAAATTATAGACATTAATTTCAAATGAAATTTCAGTATTACTAAATCTATAATCATTCCATAGCTCATGACAATGACCTTTCAGTTTTTGCTGACATTTTTGCAAGCAATATTAATATATGCCTTGTTGGCCAGTTATCTGGTTTCATACGTGTTTACCTAAAGTACTAGATGGAATTCTTTTTGACCAAGCAGGATTTAATTCAGAATTTTTTCCGATTCAATAGTGAAAGGTGCAAGAAGATTGCAAGAAGAAAAGGTGCAAGAAGAAAGGCGAAGTAGTGATATATTGAATAACCTTATTCAGTACATTATTACCTTATTCATTACGTAATATTATTCAGGTGGAGTATTTACGTTTTGTAAATATTTCAGACATCTTTCCGGTTTGTCCTAAGATAACTACACCCCTGCACTGCAACTATTATTCAACTTATCGTCTAATTACATTATTCTCCGGCTGGGTCGGATTAAGAAGGGGGGGGGGGCTCCTTGCCAAGAGTGGCCCTCCCCTAATATAGGTAATAATTCCTATCTTCTTCCCATTTAATTTATTTTCAATTAACCATTTAAGTCCGCGTGTGTAAAAACTAACACATATTTGAAAACCGCTAATTATCGATTAAAATAATCCTATTACTATAATAAATTCCATATTTTTCCATATATATATATATATATTATAGTTTTTCATATATAAAATCCATATATTAAAACAGTTTTTTAAATAAATATCTATCAGTTGCAATATTGAACCTCTGGTGAGAGAAAAAGTATCGAATGTATTCAGTGTTCTCGAAACTATTATACGAAGACGGTGTTTTACCTTTTTCAGAATTTTTTTCCTGACTGTGTTGTTTGTAAGTATAATTGCTGTAAATTTTTTATTCTAAGAATGTGCACGCTTGGAATTTTTCGTCGCTAAAATCATAATGGGGAAGTCATTACTAGAACTGGTTATGCTTCTCTTCCTCTGGATGTTTTTACCGCTTCACGTGCAGATTGATGTACTAAAATACAGCAACATCTGAGTTTCCGTTTTCGTTGAAGCCTACAATTGCTTTCAATTGGAAGTTAAAAGCAATTGGGCAATTTGGGCGGAGCTCACACGATATGTCGAGCGTCTAAAGCATTACTGAAAATCAGTGTTGAAACGAGTAGTTAGTGTTATTCAGTTTATTGCTGAGCATGGCTTAACATTTCGAGGAGACAACGAATTAGTTCACCTAGAAATGGAACATTCTGGGCATTCTTGAACTCATCTAGAACTCAAAGTTCTACTTCATCTTTTTGGAGTCCACACCCGATGCAGCCTACATTGACAAACTAACCCTTGTATTCAGGTATATGGACAAAGATGATCCCGTGGAACTCTTTGTAACATTCATGGTAATGAAATGCCACGGGGCTCAAGAGATGCTCAATGCCTTGATGAAATGTTTGAAGATATATGACCTAGACCAGGCATACAGGCGCGGACAAAGCTACGACTATGCATCTGCAATGAGTGATAAGTACTGTCTGTCTACAAGCCAAAGTGAGAGAGAAGAACAATCTTGCATCCTGAATTCTTTGTACTACATATTATCTAAATTTGGTTGCTACAAAATGCTGCAGAATGTTGCTATAGTGCTGCACATTTTTTGACTTCCTGGCAAAGCTGCTCGCCTGCTTTGCTCAGGCTTTGAAACATAATAGTTCATCATTGGACTCAAACGTGTCACAAGCGTTGGTCCTGCAGAGCTGACGCAACTAGGGCACTTGAGCATGACTATCAGCAGATTAATGATGTACTGAAACAAATTCTATCTTGCAAAGAACAAATGTTACTAATGCTGTTGTGGCGTCACTGACCACCTTAAAAGCTATGTCGCATCAAAGCGTTACTCCTTCGACACTATGAAAGGCATGGCGAAGAGCTGTCTGGTTTAACAGACTATGTACAGACGAAAGCTCGACACAAGCGCCACAATGTGCGTATTAAACCATTGGATTATGGCCATGCGGAAGAAGCAGAGCTTGGCCTTTCTAAAAAATACAGAACTGAAACTCTTTTGTCTGTTATTGATCAGTTTGCCGCTTCTCTCGACCAACGTCTCCAAGCATATAAACAGATATCAATCCAATTTAGCTTTTTCAGCCATCTGAAAGACGAGATTCAAGATGCAGAAGAGCAACTCATCAGGTCTTACCCAGATGACTTGGATAATACATTTATTGATGAACTGTGTCAGTTTGTTACATTTGCAACTACCTTCACAGACGAGGAGCCAAGAGGTATCAGCACTAAGCTTTTCATGTACAGATTTATCATAAAAAGGGTGTGGAGGGCACTTTCCCAAATATTGATACAGCTCTGCGGATATATCTTATTTTGATGGTATCAAACTGCAGTGGCGAGTGTTCCGTCTCAAAACTGATATTAATTGAGACCCGATTAAGGACAACCTGAAATCAGGAATGACTTGTAAATTAGCCTATCATGAGCATCGAGTCAGATATACTGCTTGCATTGGACTTCAGTGACACCATCAACAACTTTTCCTCCGAAATCATCAGCACATCAACAACAGCATCAGAAATTTGGTAAGAACAACTTGTGTTCTTTTCAGTTTGTGTTTCTGCCATACGTGTTTTTGCTACATAATTCCATACCTTAAAACAATGGTCCTCCCACCAAAATGGACTCCGGACCACCGACAACCTAAATCCGGCCATGTTCTCCGCCAATATTCTTTATAGTAATTCTATATAGTATACTTTCTTCATAGGTTTTTTGCACATATTCCATATGTTTGAAAATTTCGGTAATCCATCAGTACCTAGATACAAACTGTGCTGCTGCACAAAAGAGCTAGGTCTTGGAATTCAAAATTGCCAAGAACACATTAATTGAATTAGTTAGAGAGAGTAATACCATAATATTTCGAACCTTAATGTATATCGAAAAATATGCAATCCTTTGTCTAATTATAGAAGGAAAATTTAGGTACCAGATTTTTGAGCAGAACTCTTGCTGAAAAATATGTGCCAGTAGCTTGGAGGAATGAAATCTTCAGACCCACAGTTTCCTCAGTCCTTATATCTACCACTACCATTAACCTTCTAAAGCAGACTAACAAAGAATGCATTATAAGAATTAATGAAACTATTTGTAAAAGATATTCAATTTATTACTAATTTTTTTTTATAAATATGGAATAACGGCAGATATGAATAAAATTTATAAAATACTGTTTTAAATTTATAGCTTCCTGAGAAATGGCTTATGACGTTTTATATACATTCAACACTAAAATATTTATCTTATACAGGTTATATTTTCTATTCATATTATGTAGTATTGCCTAATAAATGTTTTAATTTTGATTGTTCAATAAATAAAATAATAAAGCAACTATATGTAGTTTATTTATTGTTTGTAAATCAAGCAGAGATCTAACATTAATATCTGTTATGCGGCGGCTAAAAATTAATTCGACAAAACAAGTAATTACTTTTGAAGAATTAAACACACTAGGGTTGCAAACAAGAAATCACAATGAAATTAATAAACATATTATATATGTTTACTAGTTCTTAAGATTTTATTAATGTTAACTAGCTCTAAATAATTAAATAAATCTTCTTGATAAATGTTCCATTTTGTACTGAAATCTATCATTTTTCTTCAATAGATTTTCTTGTGTTCTTTTATAATCTCGTTTCTTAATTCATCATAATTGTTCCAAGCTTTGCACCCCAAAATATAATTTTAATGAATGCATTAAAATATCAACCAAATTTAAAAACATAAATTGTATGTTAATTGATGTTCTAAATATATAAATAAAACTTACATGTTTACAATTTGTAATTTAACTAAAACATATGAAACACTTATTGAAAGAAAAAAAAAATTAAAAATGTGTAAATAACTAATTTCTAAAATTATTTTCATTTGACATTTAAACTCTAACCTGAAACTAAACCAAGAGTAATAAAAATATGTTATGGCTTACCAATTTATCAATTACTACATTCAAATTTTCGATATAAAATGATAATTTTAAAGGTTTAATATAAAAGAAAATGTAAAATTATTACTTTTCTCATAAAATATGAATAAAATCTTTACTTAATTCTAATACTCACCAATGCTTGTGCATACATTTTATTCAGGCATACGTGTAATT
>WYDF02057245.1:0-25207 GCA_009867245.2 Adranes taylori
AAGTTTGTCTAAAAAGAATGGTCCTATAATCCTATTCTTTAGAATTCCTTGCAGAAAACGTTAATTTTTTGAGAATAATTTTTTGTTTACTGTTTATATTTCCACGGACTAAACTGGTAAAAATTATATAAAGTGACTAGGCATTTTATAAAATTCTGAAATTCTACATTCTG
Organism: Adranes taylori; assembly: GCA_009867245.2. Taxonomy (NCBI): domain Eukaryota; kingdom Metazoa; phylum Arthropoda; class Insecta; order Coleoptera; family Staphylinidae; genus Adranes; species Adranes taylori. Next base: position 174 of record WYDF02057245.1, read on the forward strand.
CCCTTTTAAATAATTCTAAATTTTGGATTAAAAATAGTTATGGCAATAGTGTTATTATTAGCCAGAATAAATTAAAAACAAAATCCGCTGATTCATTATTTGAAATTATTTTCCATTTTTTGTTATATTTATTTCAATAACTCAATTGTCTAACCTTGGCTGGTACTTTTTTCCTCGTTTTTTGTATATAATTTATTTGTAAAATAGCCCGTTCTTTTAAAAATAAACGAGAATATTTATGATTTCTGTGCTTGTCGTCATTGAATAATATAGGAAATAAAATTAAAATCTAATAACAGTGAAATCATTTTACTTAAATGATTTTTGCAATGTAATTTTTTTGCCAAGGAATGTGAAGTATACATTTCATAGTTTATGCACGCTTATGATAATTTGAACGAAAGGGTGTACCTACGGGGGTTGTACATATTTTAGTTTTAGAAAAGTAACGAGAAAAAATATATAAGCTTTGTAGACTTCTGCGTGCGTTCAAACCGAGAGGTACCCGATATTTTCCACTCTGATTTTTGAAAAATAATCATATGAAAAACATGATTTTGAAGGCTTCAACAGCTTCTTGGGGAGATGAAATTTGCTCTCCATGCATTTTTGGTTTGAAATTCGGGTACACAAAGAAGTCGTTAGGTGACAAATAAACTGATTACTGGCAGTGAATGACCAGAAATCGATTCAGTTCGTAACAATTTGTCCTGCACATGGCAACACAAAATACCTAGCTCATCGTCAAGGAATATGCACCGTTAAGTGAGGAAATAAAGTCTGATCACGTCGAACAGAAGACACTGCACAAAGAAGCACTCGCATTCCTCAGAGGAAGAGCTCGCAGCAGTAGACGTAAGAAACGCCTCTGTACTGTGTACTCTCGGGTGGAGGTTATACTTGATAAATTTGAAGCATTACTATGAAGTCAAGTGTTGCCCTTCTTTCATGGTAAGTAACATTTCGATCGATGTATCTTAAGGTGCAATGTTTTTGGTAATCAAATTTCCTTAAAAACGATCTTCATGAGATTTATCATAGCTCCACTGCATTTAAATTCTAAAACCTTTACAGCTGAAAATTATCGCATCGGATCTTTAGAAGACTATATAACGGCCAATAGAAGACTAAGCATTGTGTTGACTTTTCAAATATTACAAAATTATTTAACAAAAATTTTCGGGCGACAGACAAGTCTCACTTACTATTCCCTTTAACACACTACACAAAAAACAGTCGATTTTTATAGTTTCATGTTTATTCTGATAGGTAAACGAATCACAGTTGAATTGTAAAAATCAGTATTTTGGTAAGACTATAAATGTTGAAATATCCATTATTTTCTGTTTTTAAATATTGAATAATTCCACGAATTCAGAGGGGCTGCGCTTTATAATATTTTCAATATGCCTATATAGAGCTTGTCCGCTCGTGTTGGTTTTAGACTGAAATAAAATTATACGCCTATTCCATTCCTATAGCATATCTTCTGGGGGAGGATATAAATAAATAATCGAACATTAGGTCACGGTCCTGGGCAATATTTTTTTCATACAGGACTATAATCCGCCCATGTACCGGCAAAGGCATCACTCGACAGAGTTGTGTTCAGGGAACCTCACAACGCCAACATCACATTTTTGTTCATCACTATAATAGTGTGGTAAGTTTTAATATTGGAGTGTAGATTTAAAATACTGTAGATGAGTAATGTCAAAAAATCTATTAATAAATGCCATACAGAAAACATATTGAAATTGAAATTCTAAATAGAAAAGCAAATATATTAAAATAACATATATTTTATCTAATTTACATTAAACAAAAATTAATTGCATTGTTTAAATAAAACTTTCACTTATATTACACAATTAAATGGAGAAACACATTATTTCACTTAAATTGTAGTTAGTCAATATATTATTGTACCATTAAAAATAATATGTATAAATATCAATCATATGTACAGTAGAAGCTAAATTAAATGTATTTAGATGTTTTGAACAAGCATTCCATGTAACAATAAATTCTTGCGATCAAAATACTTTAATAAATAGATAATTTCCTTTTTGCCTGTAGAACGAAATCTTAAGGTAGTACAAATTCAAACCGTAGTAATAAATTACTACGGTAACTTATGAAGCCCATGCTTCCAATTGTTTCATATCATCATCATCTTCGATAACTTTTTCTACAACAATAAAAAATAGAATTAGATATAAAATTACATATATCAAAAAGATAAATGGAAGCTTATTAGGCTCTAATAAATCGTAGAAAATAATCGAACGAGTTCTTCTACGAATCACATCGTAGAAGAACTTTGTGTAACATTCATGAAAATTAAATCAATATTGTGGATCAGACGAATCGATTTTCATTTTGTTAAAAATGAGCATCTACGAAAATGTAAAATATAGAATCATTCAGAGAGCATTAAATACCATTTTCATGCTATAAGCGTAGAACAAAAAAAAGTAATCTAAAATTCATTAAATCCTCAGTATAAATAATGTATAAGAAATAATCTTACTAATTGGTTTTGGTTTAGTGATTTCGGCATCAGGCACAACTGGCAATTCGTCAGCTGCAGCTGGATTCGCAGATGGCCCCACTTTCAACAATTCGTCTTCCAATGCTTCCTGTTCTAATTCCTCCAGCTCTTTTTCAAGCTCATCTTCATCAACGTCCTGGCCAAATGCTACTGGATTACTAATGGCTTCCGAAATTTCTTTAGCAACATCTTGCTGATCGGCGATATCATCCATCATATCATGTACTTGATCAACATCCCTTAATAATTAAATTTGTTATGTTAAAAAAAGAAGCGTATACAAAGAACGAAATCAAAGAATTTTATTCCAAAGTCACTGATTAAATAAATCATAACAAAAAATAATCCGACTTGAAATATATGCAATATATAACGTTTTAAAATGATTACGTACTATTCCTAAAATCTTACGAATTACATATTCTCTTCTACTACTAAACGAAGGGATAATTAAAACAAATTAAAAAACTACTCCACTTTTAAATATGTGTTAGGAAATATTTGGCTTTAAATGTATAAATTTAAGTCCTCACAAGTGAATTGCAAAAATACCACGACTTAAAGAATGGACAAACGATCATTAGAAAAAAGTTAAAACTGCTCGGCATAGGCGAAATATGGTTAGACGCTTAAAGGATGAACAGATTAATCAGAGAATTGTGTGCTGAATGTGTCTTCCACTCTTGAACAAAGATTAATTAATTTACAAGGTGGTAGTACCATGTTACGTTTGAGAAACATGGTACTACCACCATGTTTCTCAAACGCAACGAGCATACCAATGGTGAATATGCTCCCAGAAAATACTGTTACTGTAATAGTTAAGAAAATAGATATCATTCAAGAGAAATAGAAAAGCTGCTATGTGTACAACAAACTAAGAAATCGTGTTTTTTTAAATTAATGATTAATATTTTGAAGAAGAATATCTCTGCATTGGGCATCCAACTCTAATGGATACAATAAAAATACGCGATGCAAAGCCCTGAAAAACATCATCATAGCAAAATAAATTTCTAAATATATCGAATTGAAAGCTATTTTATATTTTATACCAGTATATTTTGTTTTCACAGATTATATAGTTTTCACATTTTATAACTAAATAAATTCGAGAGGGGATGTAATTGATATATTATTATATAAAATACAGAAAGAAAAAACAGTGTACCCGTTGTCGTCAGACCATGTGCCAGTGATTGCTGAAATTAAAAGTTATTCTCAAGACCCGAAAAAGTTTTTAAGAAAAATTAACTGGATCAATTTTGCCCCCGACATCGAAAAATTTACCCATAAAACAAAAGAAATAGAGTCGACAAGGGAAATAGATGAAGAAGTAGTACATATAACCAAATTCACTAAAGGAACAATAGAAAAGAATTTCAGCTTGGTTTCACAGGAAAACAGATGGGCACTACATAAAAAAGAACTGATTTTCAACACGATATGACAGTGAACAAGTCATCAGCACGATAAAGTAAAACTGGAAAAACTCCAAAAAGAGATTAAACAGATGCTGGCAAAAGGGCAGAAAACAGATCCTGGCATCTGGAACAAGTCAATTGAATAAGTCTGTGAGGAAGACGGAGAGGATAAATTTTAGAGGTTTCTTAAACCCGTCAGAAAAAAATCAAGAAAAGACATAAATAGGAAATTAGTATATAAAAATAGTGATAAAGTAGAAGTATGTGCAGAACACTTTAAGAATCAGTTCACTAACAAAATGTGTCGAGCAAGCAAGCAACCAAGAATACAAAATTAATACTGAAACACAGTGTGCTGCTAAATGAGTCAAGTAGAATTAGACGAAATAAGAAACGTGGTGAAAGATTTTAATACTCGTAAAGCCCCAGGAGATGAAATAACTAAAATGGCATTAAAAATGTTTCCTCAGAGCGTATTGGAATCACTGTGTAAAATAATAAATAAATCAATAGTGTCAACTAAAACGAAATGAGGTGTTACACATTTCCTTTATTTCGCCAATATATACTCACGCAATTTATTTAATAAATTCTGAACATTTAGCGTAACCTTCATAGTGGCCACAATCACTAAAAAAGATAAGAATCCAGCAGAACCAGTAAATAGGAGACCCATTAGCCTGATAAACACCTTTTCAGAAGTAGTTGAAATAGTTGTAAAAACAGGATATAGAAATTTGTTGAAGAAAACAGCATCTTACCAACGCAGCAAATGGACTTTGGAAAGAAATTGACAGTGACCCAGCAGGTAGCCAATCTAAATGCAATTGGCAACAAAGCTAGAGAGTAAAACACCAATATTATTTAACATCTATGTGAGCAACATGCCAAAATTACATCATTTGAAGTACACTCGTCCTGCAATTCGCTGATGATACGGCGCCTGTAACTTTCGTTTGGGTGACCACACGAGCAAAAAAGGTGCGAAAAAGCTTTGTAGAGAATTCTGCAAGTTATGGACAATTATGCTATGTATGGAAATGCAAACTATTTATCTAAGCTACCTATTTGACAACAAATCAAATTGGGCAGCACATGTGAAGAGAGAAACTCTAGCCATCATACAGGTGAAAAACGTTATCCAATCCTCAAGTAAAACTTAAAATTGACAATAAAATCCAGATTCAAAATAATGAACAAGCTGCGACTCAAAATACACCAAACAAAGAAGCCCAGAAATAGCAGAAAGGATTCAAACCTCAAAAGTTTTTTTGTCCATCAACATGGCCATTACGTGTTGAGCGGAGTATGTACTCCAATCATCATCGCTGAGCTTAAGGTGGAAAAAGAGATGTAAACAACAAAAAATTCGTGTGAAATTTAGAAACTTACATGTGCTTATGTGCTGCCTTTAATGCATCAGCCGCATCTTTCATCGTTGTCAATACAGCTGTATTTGTATTAGCTCCTTCCAGAGCTTCCCTCTGCATTTCAATAGTACTGAGTGTTCCATCAATTTGTTGTAACTGCTTTTCGTAACGCTTTTTCCTTTTCAATGCTTGTATTGCAGCTACAATCAATTCCTTATATCATCATATCAACAAATTTTAAATACACATTTACCTCTTTTATTCTTTGCAGCGTTCTTCTTGGCAGTACCTATTTCAAGTTCAATTTTCTTTTCAAGAAACTCCTGTTTTTTGATTAACATATCCTCTGTTTCTCTCAACTTCTGGATCGCCTCTCCAGTTGTGGGAGCCTTCTCATCCTTTTTACCCCCAAACATTTTTGTAAAGAAACTCATCTTACTTAATATTTGTAATTTGAAAAAAAATAAGGAAAATTTTACGATTTGACATTAGTTAGGACATAATAGCTGACAGTTATGACTCAGTTTATTATGAAAAATCGAAAAATCAATGTAACGAATAATTGTTCAAAAGTAGCCAATATTGCCTCATCATTCACGGAAGTTAAATGTTGAAATTTGAGAAAATTCTTAAATTCTAGGCGGATGGAAAATAAAAATAACTTAGCTAATCTAACGTGACCTGCCCTAATAAGCTTACAAACTTTAGAATTTTAAAATAAGTTTTAAAGTTTTGAAAATAAAATTAAAAAAAATAAATAGGTTCTGTTTCTGAAGAATAACTTTGTAAAACAAATTTAATGTTTACATTCTAGTGTTCTAGTGAAGATTCACATAAATTTTACTTAAACTGTTTTTAAACTTTATGGAGCTTATTTATAATTTTTTTTAACAATGCTTTATTGTTGCCATCAGCTTACAATAACTTTTTGTTTAGCTCTATCGATTGCACCATCTAAGCAACTGAGTTGTAAACTGATGAAAAACAGAATTAAGTTTGATAGTAATATCAAATTCATTTCTGTTTTTACACCAGTTTATAACTCACTTGTTCAGACCACTTTGTGGTATATCGACGACAATAAATTATGGTTAAAAATGATAATTTATTTAATTATCTTACATTTGCATTATTAAATTAATTAACAAACTTTATAGGCAAACAAATAAGATTTATAAAATTAATCTTAATTTATATTAATTATATATAATAAATTTTTTTTATAGTAAAATCAAACCTGTTTCTGTTTTACTTCATCCCTCACTTGTTTACACGATTTCATTGTGTAATCAGGTCAACAATAAATCATTGTTTTTTAATCAAATTTATATAAAATATATTTATTTGGAAATCTTTTCGTATTATGTCAAGAGATACCAACATAAAATATATTTGCTACCGTCTTTATTTAGCAATTTTGTAATTTCAGATTTTAGTAAACGTCAAAATGAAAATGGGTAAATATATTTTGGTAATGTTTTGGCCACATATTTATTTTATAAGTTATTGATTAAAATTTATTATAATGTGGTCTTTTTTTTCGCGTGATCCATCCAAAGATTTCGGGTTTGAAATTGGCGATGTTGTAACCGGGTTACAAGAGAAAAGTTTTTGGTCTTTGCATAAAGGAAAGAAAAAAGTTTGTATGAATGTTTTAATTTAAAATTTTCCATAATCGTATGGATTTTGATGACACTCGTAAATAATTTGTTTTAGGGAACGACTGAAGAAGTATCAATATTTATTTTAGATTTGAAAAATTGTTCTGACGTTCAACAAGAAATTGCTAAAACTGCTGTTAAACGTTTGAAAACATTAAGACACCCCAGTGTCTTAACTTATTTAGACAGCCTAGAGACTGACAAAATTTTATATCTGGCTGTTGAATATATAGAACCTTTAGTTCAACACTTATCAAAGTTAAATATTGATGGACCATTAAAAGAATTGTATGTCGCTTGGGGCCTTTTTCAGATAACCGTAAGTGCTTTTTAACATGTAATCGGTTTTTCATGATTACATTACATTTTAGAGAGCGTTGTCATTTTTAAATAATGATGGAAATCTACGTCATAATAATGTGAATATTTGGTCAGTATTTGTGAATGTTAGTGGTGAATGGAAACTTGGTGGTGTAGAGTATGTAACCAGTATACAGGAAAACCATTTAATAGCGATAAAGATTGTTCCTAGTTTAGAAATCTATGATCCACCAGAAAAAAATGACCCAGTGAAACAAAAGAGCATAACAAAATGGTAAGGAAGATTAAAATTAATTCTAAATGTTTGATTATCCACATATTTTCTATTTTATTTGTTAAATATAATATTAAACAAAGCACAAGAGGTTACAACATATGAATATTACATGCACGAGTGTGTATACACAATCATGCCGAGAGATGTTCCTTTTATTTTTCCAGATATGTTCAAGATATTTTATATTAAATTGGTTATCTATCTCGAGAAATTCATGCCAATTTTATCATTTGATCAACAAGTAGCTTACGGAGGTCGGTTTTTATTACGCGACCACAATGATCCTACTGAACTGGGCTGCTGGAGAAGGCTTTCGCTAATGTCAGAAATAGTACCATCCACCTACATAGTTGTTTATTTAAGCTAGTTGTTTATAAAAATCTAAAATTTATTAGCTTGCATTTTTCGAGATGGATAACCAATTAAATTTAGAAATAAGAGTTAGTACTTGTCTTAAGTAATACTATTCTTAAAACTAATCTCTCATTGAAGGTTTTGTTATTTCGATATTTGCAATGCGGTTCACAGGTTTCTGTAATAGCTGTGTACTGTATAAGATGAATTTTTCAATTAGATTTCAACACCTGGCAAATAGCTTATGCAGAGTGGTTGATTTTATTTAATGGCCTACAATGATGTTATTGAGGATGCTGATGAAGACTTGTTATAATACCAGAAATGGTATCAGCCATCCTACCATCCTACCTCTACATGATTTCTTATTAAGATACAATGTTCTTAAATTTTATTTTACTTTTAAAATGTTTTCCGAATTTACATGATGTACAACTTAAAATTAACAAAAAGTATTCATCTAAAGTATTAAAATATTAATTTAAAGTATTAAACACATTTTAAATATCTGGTAAATGGAAATATATTTATAAATGATGTAGAATTTTTAACCTCAGTGATACATCTATACATATAATAGTATGTATAACATGGATAACTCATTAGTTATTAATATTTTTGTTTTTTATTTTAGTTCAACCGATATGTGGGGTTTAGGATGTTTAATATGGGAAGTGTACAATGGTCCACTTATAAAGCAATCAAGTTTAAAAATTTTAGATCAAGTAACTAAATTTTATTCTTGAAGTTTTTATTATTTACAGTTAAAATGACCCATTTTTCTTTTGTGCGCTCATTATACTTAGATGGAATTAATATTATTATTTGTATTTTGTGGAAAAGGATTTTTAGTTTTACCATTTAATTATTTTCATACTGTCTTGTTTAAAGTTAGGATAATAACTTAGAACAATTCGTTAACAGGTCTGCCTCCCCCCTCTTTCATATACTGAAAATTAGAAATTTTACGTGAAGATTAGAAGTGATTAGATTAGAATATGCAAGAGTCTAAGGAAATTGCTAAAGATTTTTTCTCGAAATCGCTTTTATATATTTAACTTGTGAAATTGCCGCACATAAACCTCTTACTTTTACATACGTTCTCCTAATATTTACTTTCACAACTTTCATAGAAATTAAGTTATTTAAATTAGATATGTTTTTCAACGTTAAAGTATTCTCAAACTAAAGCATAACATTGGTGACTTAGCAGTCTTCTATGGGAATGGAAATGACCAAACAGTCTCAGGAAATGAAAAAGTCTCAGGAAATAAGATGATAGTGGATAAACACAAATAACTTGATGTTAAATAAGAAATAATGCCTTATAATAAATTTGGAGAAGAAAATAAAATCACAGATGTTTCTTCCTTTAAATAAACAAAGAAATACTGAAAGCTGTAATTGTACCTATTAGCAAAACTGGGATTAGAGGTGACAAAGAAATGTTAGTATAGGTGCCTGATAATATAGATGTCGGATAATTCTGATTGAATGTTCCGTCCTTTTTTTCTTGATTTCTTCATTATTTTCTTTTTCCCTGCATTCAGGGCTACAAATTATTTAGAGACTTGTTTAGAAATTATTTAGAGAGTTATTACTACATATTTTTTGTTTACATTGATACAATGTAATATGGTATTGATGCAAATAAAGTTTGTTTATATATATATATATGTGGGATTAAAAATTTACCACAAAGTAATCTAAACCAATCAGTGGGGTCAACTGATACAACTCGGGTTTTGGACACCCGGAACGATATTTTATTAGAATCGGTACAGTAGTATTTGAGATATTCGATCGTCATACAAATACTTACATAAACAGGCAGACATTTCCGGGTCCTCCAAAACGTGCGTTTTGATGAACAACTTACAATCGGATTTTTTAAAATCATATCTATTGTATACTTAATGCGTATTGCTATGAGGAAGATAAAAACAATTTGGATTTTACGTTTATTTTTGTATTAATAATTATTTTTATGTAAATTTTATGGAAACAAATCATTGGTCCTTTTAACTTTAAATGTATTAATTCCTTACTTAATTTATAATCAATTTTAGATTCCCAAGCAATTGAGCTCTTTATATTGCGAATTAGTTGGTGCAAATCCCAGTTCCAGGCCAAATCCGGCAGATATAATCACTCGATGTCGTAAGTTGGGCGGCTATTTCAAGAATGATTTAGTTGACACCTTATTATTTCTGGAAGAGATCCAAATTAAAGATAAAAATGAAAAGAATCGATTTTTTTCTAATCTGACGCCGCATTTAGATAATTTTTTAGACAATGTATGTAAACATAAGATTTTACCTCAATTGATAACAGCATTTGAATATGGAGATGCTGGATCTGCGGTATTAGCTCCTATGTTCAAGGTAATTATTTTGCATTTATTTTCTCTTTTTACCGATGAAATTTTTTTAGTTTTACTTTGGTATTGTAGTTACTAAAAATTTAAGTATAAATTTAAGCGTCAAGTATAAACGTTCAATCCTCTTAGCTGTGTAAATTGTCATCTTCCACCGGCTGGAGCCTTTGGTTGTTAATCGTATTAAATCCATGGAGTTTTTGGAACACTTTGTTTTAATTCATTACATGGCGATAATGTTGTAAAATTTTTGGAAGTATATTTTTATTTTTCATTTATAATGTACATGGAACTGGTCTTTATACATAATACAACAATTCTGTTGTATTTTTTTTTTGTATGCGGTGCAAAATTAAGTGTCAACTTTTTCTTTTTATTATTAGCTTGGACGTTTATTGGATGAGACCGAATATCAGAAAAAAATCGTTCCTTGCGTAGTAAAATTATTTAGTAGCAATGATCGGGCAACAAGATCACGCTTATTACAACAGTTAGAACATTTCATAAGTCATCTGCAATCAAGTACAGTTAATGATCAGATATTTCCTCAAGTAGCTCATGGATTCATGGATACAAATCCTACAATTCGAGAACAAACTGTCAAGGTTACTATAATTAAAATTTTCTACATGTTTATACTTTTTAATAGACTACACAATGATTTTTTTATTTTTAATATTTTTGTATGAACTTGTACTTTTAGATCTACCATTACTTGTTTGAAAACGGTCTGATGGGTTGTTTTTGGTATTTTGTTGTGTCTATTACTATATCTATTTTGGCATGCTTTTAGTATGTTTTAAATATATATATATATTTATGTACAAGATGCGTAAAATAAGTCTAAGAAGTCTGTTAAATCAGACCTATTTGCAGTACATATGAGCCAAAGATATTCTATGGCACCCATATCTTGTTAGTTTTTGTTTTGTTTATTAATCTGTTTATTATATACAGATGAGTTTACACTTTTAAACAAATACAACAAAACTTAAAGTTCATTATTAAAATTAATTTTAATTTCTTATCTAATTCTTCATTTATTTCTTTTTTTTCTGCGCTTCCAAAATCCAACTTATGCATTCTTCGTTTTCTCCAAGTACATTGGCTCTCTTATACATTGACTCTCATTATCAAGTGTGTAATTGTTTCTTATTGTCATCCACACGTTCTACATAGTTTCTCTTCATATGTTTCCCACCTTTCATTTCCTCTTTCTTCGTTTCCTCAATGCGTTTTTTCCAAAAAAATCGTTCCTTTTCTCTCCGTTGGTTGTTGGCAAATGTTATTATTTCTGTTTTTTGTGTATTCAGTTCTAGTTCTTTTTTAAGGTATCTATGTGGTGTATTCATCAAGCTTTGCATTTCTTGCACTTCTTTTGCTACTATTAGTATATCGTCCGCGTATGACATTGTTTCTTTTTTTTTTCTTTCTTCGATCAATCCTCTATCCTGATTTTGTTTTAATTTTTCCTCTAAGTCTTTCAAATAAGTTTAGAATAAAATGCGACTCAAAGGATATCCCTGTCTAAGCACTTTCGTGGTCCAAAATTTTACCTTCTCTTTGCCCACTATTATATTGATCGTTTCCTGGTAAATATTTCCTATTCTTTGTATGAACCACTTGCTAATGCTTACTCTCGCCAGGTGTTTCATTAATGTTTTTCTGTTAACATGATCGAAGGTTGCCTTCAAATGAACGATCAGTGCGTATGCTCTTCCTTTTTTTCTTTGATATATTTATCAACTAAGTAGTTCAAAGTATATTGTTAAGAGTACTGTGGTTTTTTTTTAAATCCTGGTTGCCCTTCTGATAAGTTTTTGTCGTGTAATTCTCCAGTCAACTTTTCTTCTATTATCATTGCGTATTTTTTATACATTGTATTTAGCAACGTTATTCCTCTATAATTTTCTATTTCTTTCCTACTTTCCACTTTCAAAATTGGGCATATTATTCCTTCTCTCCATATGTCTGGTATTCTTCTTTTCTGCCATATTTCGTTTAGTATGCCTGTCAAAGGATTATACTCTCTTGGCATACTTATCCATTCACTTTTTCAATTATTTCCTTTATATTCATTTGTGTGTATTTTCTCGTTTCCGTATCGGTGGCATCAGATCGACATAATGGTGGCGATGTTGCGTAAAAATGGAGAACTGTGAGCAATGCTACTGAACAAGAGGGAGAACGAACACTGGGCTTCCCGGAACAATGTGAGAAAAGAATGCTTCTCAGACAACACATGAAAGTTGATTGAAGAGCGCATAAACTGGAAAAACATCATAAACACTACCAAGGATGTTGATATCAAGAAACAAGCGTCTCAGAAGCACAGCGAATTAGAGAAAGCAGTGAAAAGGGCAGCGAGAAGAGACAAATGGTAATTTGCTACTGATATAGCTGACCAAGCTCAAAGTGCAGCCGACAGCAACAACATGCGCGAAACGTACCGACACACTCGTCACATTTGTAAAGCGACCTGACGCAGACAAGCCCGTGCCGATCAATTTGCAGATGGAAGCCTGTTTACAACAGATGCGGAACAAAGTAAAATATGGAGCACGTACTTTTCGGAACTACTCAATAAGCCGGAACTACTCAATTTGCTGCATCCAATTGTCACGGAAGTGTGGGAAACTGAGATCATTCCGGAAGAATTTACCGACGCTCTGATCTTAAAACTGGCAAAGAAAGGCGATGTCACATCATGTAGTATCACAATATGACGCGGTATCACACTGCTCAACACGATCAACAAAATTTTCTCCATCATTATACACAATCGAATATCAAAGGTTCTGGAACCAACACTTCGCAAGGAGCAAGCCGGTTTTAGACCTCAAAGTTCGTGCATCGACAACATCAACATCTTGCGAATCATCATAGAACAGTCAACTGAATTCAATGCACCATTGTAGCTCCTTTTTGTCGATTTCAAACAGAGGTTTGATAGTTTGGACCGAAACACAATGTGAAGAATCTTGTCGAACTACGGCATCCCTGCGAAAATCTTAAACATTATAACTAGTCTCTATAGCAACAGAAAATGTGTGGAACATCGTGGAAAACTGGGACACTGTCAATTCTGGTGCCAATTAGGGGTGTATGCTATCGCTTGTATTATTCCTATTGGTCTTGGACTGAATAATGCGGAAGGTGAATACTGGAGACGGAGGTATCTAGTGGACGTTGACAACTCGTCTTGAAGATATTGATTTTGCCGATGATCTAGCCCTCATGGCGCAGACAGCACGAGGCATGGAAGAATCACTACGTCGACTGATGAAATATGCCGCACAAGTTGGATTAAAAGTCAACGTAGTGAAAACGAAGCTATTATACATAACTGCAACAATGCAACAACTTATCGATCAATGGTAATTCAATTGGAGAAGTTGAGAGCTTCTGCTACTTGGGAAGATTTTTAGCAAGGGATGGAGGAACCTACCTCGATGTAAAAAGTCGAATACAAAAAGCGCGCCAAGCCTTCATTTGATTAAACAATATTTGCAACTCATCACAGCTGACTAGAAACTTGAAGCTACGGTTATTCAAATCAAACTGCATCTCAGTATTTCTGTGCGGTTGCGAAACCTGGAAAATATGTTCTAACATCGAAAAAGACATACAGATTTTCGTCAACAAGTGCCCCAGATGCATAGTGCAGATACGTTGATCCTAAGTCATTTATTTCCTCTTTCGTTGCTATTTCCATTTTTTCTTCTACGTGCTGTTCCAAATTTGACCAGTAATTTTCCTTTCCTGTTTCTACCCAAGTTTCAATTATACCTTCTACTTTGTTTTCTATTTCCGCCAATTGTTTAATTATGTTTCTTATTCCCATTAGCATCCACCATTTCGGTCTTCTCTTTCTTGCATCTTTTGTGGCTGCTTATGCATACCATCTATTACTGGTAATTTTCCTGTAACCTGTAATTTACCTTCTCTTCTCCATGTTTTAAAAAATTCTATTATATTATGTTCCTTTATAAACTCCCAAAAATCTTTCCCTTCACATATATCAATAAATCTTTATCTTTAATATTATATAGAGGAAATTATAGTATTATCTGTAACATTCAATTAGCTTTCTCTTTTGATTCTAATTTTGGTTAATTTACTGATATATTTCCTGACTCGACTGGAGTTGAGTTCAGTATATTTTTATTATTATTTTCATAACTAACATTTTTGTATATTATGTAATATGTTGTAATATTTATATAATATTTTATTCATTTTGTACCATCTCTATACCTATATTATAGCGTGCAATTTATATTATATAATGGGGAAGCCTACAATAAATAAATAATTTACTGTTAATTGAATATAAAGAGGCAACGATTTTTTTTAGTCTGTGATACATCTAGCTCCGAAACTTAATTACAACAATTTAAATGTAGAGGTTCTACGCCATTTTGCTCGTTTACAAGCGAAAGATGATCAGGGTGGTATCAGAACAAATACGACAGTCTGCTTAGGTAAAATTGCTCAACATTTGCATCCACAAATAAGACAAAAAGTCCTGATTTCCGCGTTTGTGCGAGCAATGAGAGATCCATTTCCTCCAGCTAGAAATGCAGGTACAATATAAAAATTTTTGACGATAAGACAAAGATCTTATAAAAACACGTGCAATGTTATGTATGAGAAACAAATTGAAATTTATTTGGATTATTTATTTTAATATTTGTTTTTATAGGAATTTTAGCTTTAGCTGCGACGCAACAATATTATTTACTAGCTGAAGTCTCAGCTAGAATTTTGCCATCACTTTGTCAGTTGACAATGGACCCAGAAAAATCTATTAGAGACTCGGTTTTTCGTACAATTAAAGGCTTTCTTGGTAAATTGGAGAAGGTATCAGAAGATCCTAGTCTTCGGGAAAGTATGGGTAAGAAAATTATTTTTCAAATCTTAAATTTATCTAGTTTAATTATTCGGAGAGAATCCTTCGAAAATGGGAATAACAAATAAAATATATTAAATGCAAATATATAAATTTATTCGGCTTTATGTTTTATGCTTTTTTTTCTATATGTTGGAGACAAACTCCGTTTAGAAACGGAATCGGGCGCTTTCTTGATCTACTGTGTCAAATGCCTTTGTCAGATCCAAAAATATGGCTAGTGAAGGTTTTGTTATATCCAAACAGTTGTTGTTGTACCAGTTAATTGTTACATGTGCCATTGCGTATTCTGTTCTTTTTGATGGTTTCACCAAAATAGATAAATTTCTATGAGGTTTTCAATTTTTTTGGATAGATTGAAACTGGTTTATGATAAGAGTGTTACTTTTTATCACACAATGTGTATATAGGTTTTATATTACTTCCTTGAATTGCTTTGTGTATTATCCGTTTTCAATATACTTGCTCAAAATGAAAGACAAGAAATTAGCAAGAGCATGACGTTTTGTCGGCCGTTTTTATGTGTCATCTGTGATGTTTATGGTATTAACAGATCATTGTTAAAAAGCGGATATGTCCGCATTGATTTTATATGATGGCACCTACGACGTATGATAGTTATCAGGGGCGGAACTAGCGGACGCAGGACACTGCATTACGGGGAGGGGCAATTATCTTATCATTGAAATTGAAATAAGGTTTTTTTATGTAATATAAAAATTATTTGGTGAAACATTTTCCTTCTGCGAGAGGGAGGGGGGGGGGGCAAATTTTGAAGTCCCGCCAGTCTTGTTTATAAATCTTCATAACCGTACCACGTTTATGAAGTATGAATTGAAAACTAGACTAGAACTAGAAAAAGAATTATCTACCTATTTAAATTATCTTCGGTTTACTTAAATTGAGAAGCGTATTTCCAAAAAGTTCTAAATCCACGATACAAAAGATTTGAAGAATCAATGTTTTTGGGAATTCAATTTCGGTTTATAGTTTTTTTTTCGAAAAGTATTTTTGAAAGATTTTTTAATACTCCAAATCGCAGATGATTTATCAAGTCTACATACGAATGGAATATATTGTTCTTCATTTTAAAATTTCTGGGCACTAGCCTGATATTATTGCTTTTTTAACAAGAGGTTTGGCTTTTAAAAATATCACAATACGTTTTTTATATTCCTTAAATGGCAAGTTACGTGTACTAAGTGGAAGTTTATTAAGCATCTTCAAACAAATTGTGTTAGGATCATTACAAGATCGTTTTACGCGATGAAAGCCCGGGAGATAAATAAAAACAGATCTAGTGATGTAGCCGTGTATTCCCCATGTATATTGAATTTGTGATTATTCTGTTTTGCGAACAACAAACAGTGCAGAATAAATATGCAAGGAAAAGTTAGAACTTTCAGATTTCGGATGAACTGCCTGCAGTCGGTCTATAGGGAATATTGCCCAAGATACGAATTGCTCTATTCTGGAGTGCAAAAATTCTTCAGCCCTGAGAGCAGTGACCCCACTCCAAGATGCCATCAGTCATTAATGAGTAGCAAACTCCATAGTGTGCGGTGAGAAGAGTTCTATTAGAAACGCATGAAGCTAGATTCCTCAGTAAAATATGTTGCTATTGAGTTTATCTGCGAGAACATCTACATGCTTGTTCCATACCAACTTGTGGTCCAAGCGTATGCCCAAAAATTTTCTGTAATCAGGATTGTCATAGAGCAGATTCTTATTTAAATTGAACATTATACGCACCATTTTTTTATTATTCAGATGTAGTCAGATAGAAAACCAATCTTGAGTCTTGTACCATGCAATTTCACCTCTCTCAATAGCTTCATTTAGGGTCAAACCATGGGACATAATAGTTGTATCATACGCAAAATGCAAATTATTTGCACGGGGTCTACATGAGGATGTTCCCCAAATTATTTATATATATTAAGAATAACACTGGTCCCAATACTCCCTGTGGTACTCTATTGACGATAGTTTTTTTTTCTCGGAAAGAGCACCATTTAGTCTAACTTGTTGAAACCGTCCAGAAAGAAATGATGCTATGAGCGTTGTACTAGTTATATCGAAGTTATATTTTTTCAGTTTATTAATAACAATTGAATGCGTTATGCAATCGAGTGCCTTAGATAGGTCACAGAAATGGCTCATCATAAAATGTTTTGCTTCCAAAGTTGAATTTATTTTATCAACTAAAAATGTCAAAGCGTCTACTGTATTCAGTTACTTCCTGAAATCAAATTGAAATTTGCTAGAAATATCATTATCTTCAAAATATGCGATCATTCTATTTACTATTGGTTTCCCAAGTGTGTTAGAAAAAGTGGGCAATAACGAAATAGGTCATTTCTATGCTACCAGATTTATGTATCGGTATTACGTGGGCAAGCTTTAAACAATCAGGATAGACCCCTGTTCTAAAGCAATTGTTTACTAACCTAACCAGTGGCTGTATAATATAGTTAATGTTATTTTTTATTATTGAGACAGGTAATCCGAATGGATCTCTGGATTTACTATACCTTAAATTGAGAATTATATTCTTTACTTCATGTTGTGTAACGGTCCGTCCCTAGTGTAAATTCAATATTGTGATCTAGCAAAAAATTCATACAATTAATTGGATCTAGCGTACTGTTAGATATTGTATCAATAATGTTTTAGAGATGGAAGCAAAGTGTAAGTGATTCGTTAAAGTGTAAACCAGTTAAAGTTTCTGAAACAATTTTTCTAAAGAACTTTCTTCTTTCATTTATTATTGCTTACATTGACTTGGTAAAAGCATTTATAAAAAATTCAGGAACTTCAACAAAAGTTCCAGAATTTTTTATAAATGCTTCATTGACTTTAATTCGTTCACTTTTTATTAGGTTTTTAAACTCTCTTCTCAATTTATTCCTAGCTGCATGAATCTCAGTAACGTCATATCTATTTAATAATTCTGTTAACAGAAGCAACCTATCACGCATTGATGGCAGCTCATCTGTAAACTATTGCATTCGTACATACGCGTTGGTCTGTAAAACCCTCTCCGGAAAAGCAATCTTAAAGTTGTCAATTATGTTACTGACAACTACCTCAAATTTTAGATTAACATCAATATTTTCAATTGATATGAAATCCCACCTGAGATCAGCCAGCATATTATAAAAGATAATTTTACCCTTCTCGGTTATGGAGACGTATTTCGTTACTTTCATTATCGAATTGTGGCTAGGTGCATCAAAATTAAGACTTTGGCCAAGATGGTCGGAGAAATTTAGGTTGACATCACCTATTATAATAAATAAATAAAAATTATCTTTATTTCATACAAACAGAAAAGTAGTACAATTAACAAGTCGTATTTAATCAAATGGGGAAGTTCAGTTAGTAATAAGATATGACTATCATACACCGCCTGCTTTTCAACATTAGAACTCGCAGATCAAGCAAAAGTTTGTAAATATAAATGTAAATATTTTAGAGTATACAGCAATCAATAATTACTAATTATGTAACGGAACCTGAAAGCAACAATCATCATTTATGAAACTGAGCCCTGAAAATTATTAATTTTAACCAATCCTTAACCCAATAATAACTAACATAAGTCATTATAATTCCTAGTTCATTATTAGTTAATTATTAATTCATTATTCATTATTATTCATTATTAATTCATATTAAATTTTCATTTGCAAAATTTACCAATATAGTTCAAAATGTTATCAATACAGTTCCTCCTTCTTGTGGGGCTAAAAATATCCTGTATGAAACCGCAACGTTTTAACAAATCAAGTAGATTTTTAACATATCAATATTTTTTTTTTGACCTGAACTTTGTGTGTTTCGTACATCTATTGTACTATAAATATTTCAATTGTTTCAATAAAGATATTATAATTAATGTCCCTTTTTTTCATTTAATTTATGATTCAACAATGAGGTCCATTGGCATGGATTTGTTGTTATTAAGTTTTGATGTGTTTCCGGATTCGAAATCTTTTTTATTTTCTCTGTTCTCTTGATTGAAGTATTTGTTGAAATTTTCCGCTAATTCTTGACGATCTTGTTTGACTTCCCCAGGTACTTTAAGTTTTAAGTTTTTTATAAGAGTTATGTTGTTTTTCATCTGCTTTATTTATTTCTTGATTTATTGTAGTCCATATTGTTCTATTTCATATTTCGAATATTGTATCCCTTAATTTTATATCATTGTGTTCCCTTCTTCTCAATGCTCAGTACTTTTCTTAGTTTCTTTAAATTTTCTTTGAGATTCATATTTGAAACGAACACCATTTTATTTAAAACATTCTGTTTTATGATACATGTTATTATTATTATTAGACTTATAACTCCAAAATATGCAAGTTTTTAAAGTTCGAGTGCTAATAACTGTGCCCAAACATTTAAAGTAGGTTTCATTTATAATACATTTTTGATTACATTTTGTTTGTAGAGGCTGATGTAAATACGGCAACTCCAAGTTTGAGCAATGCGGCTGCAACTTGGGCCGGATGGGCTGTGACAGCTGTAACTGCGAAATTTTACAGAAGTCAATCGGATACAGTCAGATCAATGAATCCATCATCGGGAAGAACACTTACAAAACCAGCGTCATTGGGTAAAAACATATTTTTTAATAATTAAAATTACCACTATTTTCAAAGATAGTATACACTTCGTAATGCATCTTTTGATGTAAAGATATTTAAATTAAAGTATTTGTATATCATCTTCGTATTAATTATATTTCAAGCTGCAATTAAGTTAGAAAAGACTCTAAACACAATTTGTACAAGTTCCTTCCAAAGAAATTAAAAACTAAAACTAATATTTAAAAAAAAGTGCCAGCACCAGAAACTAATATTTAAAAAAAGTAATATTTTAATCAGTTTTAAAACTTAAATGAAGTAAATTTCATATGGTTTAATTTATTCCCAAAAAATTATTAACCAAAGCTGAGTATTAATTTTCATTTATCTCAAAGAGCCATTGACCTTCATCTTTGAGTCTATGCTTACCAACCAGTGAAGCATGTTAATATATCCATCTTTAACTTTTTTAACATCGTTTAGCGAATCGTTGCGAAGATTATAAATTAAAATCATAAATTTATGCTTTTTAATTTTTGCTTTTAATATAAATTTTTATAATTATTACTTTTTAATTAACTTTTGATTTTAACATGATGCAGAATATTAACATATAACATGAAATATAAAATAATGAATGATTTTATACAGTTTAGGACTCGTTTTGGGACCATTGATTGTCCTAACCATTTATCTAATTTGTCTCTTAGCAATTAATGCTTGAGATACATTGAATTTTTGCTTTTTTAGAACAACCATCCAGCAGTAGTATATCAACAACGACATCTAGTGTTACTTCGATGACATCTTTAGAACATGAAGAACATAGCGGCAGTAGAGGAGAATCTGCATCTGATTACGATTACGATAATTGGGGGGATAATGAAAATTGGGGTGATATTGAGGTAAGAACTCTTTTCTTGTTTATGTTATGTTCCTAATACAAATTGTATATTTTATTCATTGCTAAAAGCAATTAGGTTTGTTCTAACACACAATGTTTATTATTTAATTTAGACTGTCGGACAAATGTCTACGGTTGGTGAGTACTCTGGAACTACTGAAATAACATCAACAGCTCAAAATGAAGATAAAACAGCGAGCGGCACCGATGGATGGGACAACGAGGAGTGGGGAAGTCTTGAAGAAGAGCCGGTAAGATTCAAATTTTACTTGAATTTTTATGTCTATACGAGGACTGCTGATATTACTACAAAATTGGCAGATATAGGGGAATTTTAGTAACACAATTAGTAATAGTCATAGTTAGCCACTAGAAAATGGCCTGATTTCATACATAGTTTGTACATAATGGTAGAACCCATGTACCCGTCTTTGTATCATGTATCCACGGTGGTATATCATGTATCCGTCTTTGGAATAAGCGGATACAACGGATTGTCGAAAATAGTGGCTTACAATCGGTATACATTAGTGCGAACGAAAAAAATAGTAAGGAAAATAAGCAATCCTTCCTATTTTTTTTCCTTTCGTAGAAGTATCATTGGATATTGTGCAAACAAGAAGTTCGCTCATTTGGCTTCATAGCAGTTCAAGGCTATTTTCTACTAAAGGGGTAAGCCCATTTAGTTTGCAAGATTAATACAGTCCATTTAGTTTATTATCGTATATATCGCACTCGTATGCTCCCAGTTATCATTATTGGGCCAGGGTACAGACAAAGTCAGATATGTTAGACTAACTGACAGCTGTCTTTTAAAGTACGTTAATAATACCTATCTTTTCATTCAAATGCCCTTTATGTTTAAAATACCTTTAACATTCGAGCGGGCGCACTGTCGTCAATTTTACGACAAAACTAGTTTTTCCAATGCAGCACTGGAAATTCTAAATTCTTTTGAGTGCGATGCTATTTATAGAACAGTATATTGTGCATAAATAGTAGGAGTTATCGTATACATGGTGTTTACTATTTACTCTATGAAGACGCTTTAGTGATAAGATGGTCTGACGTAAATTTTACAACGCGCGCTCTTTCAAGTAAGTAATGATTTTTTTTAATGTATATTATTTTTTGATACTGTTTATTGTTTCATAATTTTATGTATTGGTTTATTAATAATAAAATTTTATTTTTTAGCTAAATTGCAACGAGGAGGATGATTTATTTAATGTATGAAATGTATATTTCAATATTCACATATTTATGTTGCAATGTGTTTTTACAAAAATTAAAATAATTTTTTTCTTAATGGGTTTTTATACTACAACTACTACCTTATGACAATATTATTACAAACATATATTGACAATATAATGTCAATTACACAGCAAATACTGTCGATATTGCTTGTCGTAAAAAGTACGACGGGCGCCCGCTCGTGTTAAGTTATAAAGCGCACCCGCTCGAAGGTTAAAAGATGTTCATAATACCTGCCGAGAGATATCAATTTTGGCAGTGTACGCAATTGAATATACTGAGCCGATTTTGACTAATAAAAATGTTTGAAAAACTTTTTAGTAACACCTTGAATATTTCTATTATGTTATGGGCTATGTATATTTCTTTTGTACATTTAATTTCTACCTTGTAAATTTCTATTATGTTATCGGCTACGAGGGCCCATAACTGAGCTATTATATTATGATATCCTCATGATTTTCTTTATTACAATATTTACATGAAGGGTCCACTTTTAATAGTTCCAAAGACTGAGTCTTTATACTGTAAAAATTCTCCATTAGTTACAATGGTAACTGATATTAAATATATAAATACGCGATGTAGACATATGCGCAATAGACAAACAATTAAATACGCGTAGATACAATAAAACTAATAGGAGCACATATTTTACATTGTATGAGATCTACAAATGATAGGTACTTTTGCAACGTAATAATTGTTGTCTCAAATTATAACGGGCTCAAATTATAATTTTAGTAGAAACTCAAAAAAGCATGCGAAGTACGCTTTTGTCGCTTTGTTACTGCTATGTGTTTCTATGCCAATCGATTCTTACCTTAAACAACTATTGGGCGAAATTAATAGACAAGTTACAAGGAGACATGGTCAAAACTAAATAACATCAATCGTTGATTTATATAATAAAATTTTGAATTCCAAAAAATGAACGATGCGATCGATTTTGTTTTAATATATCTGGAATATCCAATTATGAAGGATGACGGATTATTGGAATTATTTACCATGTTAATTAAATAATGTTATTAAGTTAATAAAATTTAATCAAAAAGTAGTATATTATTAAAAATGTTTTATTCCAAAAAGTGCCCAAAAATTTGGTGTACTTAACAAGGTGTAGGTGACTTTGATTATTTGAAGATATTTGACGTTCGTATATTTAGAAGAACGGAAAACTGTCTCGCCGAAACATGCTAGCAGGCTTAAACACGTCACACTAAAAAAGTATATTGCTTGAACTTTATGGAGTTTCTGTAAAACCAATGTTTTAAATTTTATTTATTATTAATTATTTGGGTATTTTAGGAATTGACATCGCCTTCAGAACCGTGGAGCCCAGACGAAAACAGTTCTACCTATAAACGTCCATCTCAACCATCACCCGTTACGGATGCAACTTCATCAATTTCAAAACGTTCTCCTCAAAGTTCCCCTTCGACTAATTCAAAGAAAGAGGAAGGTACCAAAGGCATTTTTTTATATGAGTTAGATTAGGACACATTAAATAGAAGTTTAAATTTCACGTATATATACCAGGCTGTTTCTTCTCTTCCCACTTGTAGCACGTTATTAAATTTGGAATCAGACTTCGATTGTAGAGTCGTGGTCTTTCAAGTATTGCTACAATGATGTTCCTAATAAAGAAGATATTGAAGATCGCTTCTACTAATGCGTGAGATGGTCCATACATTTTGAACTATCCGCTTTGTTTAGACAGTTGTTATAATTAAATTCTGATGTTAACTTCTTTCGTACTATTACTTATTAAATCAGAAATATTTCAATTAGGCATCGAATCTATTGAGAAATGGTATAATGGTATACCATGAAAGGGAATCCAAATTCACAAGGTATTTGTGAATTAGAGCCTATAACGAAATTTCGAACTCAGATTTGGATTCAGCATACCCAAATAAATAAAAATCAAGCAAAAATATTGTATAGGAGAAAAGTTTCAAAATATATAATCAGTTTAACATATAATCTAGATTTATAATGAGCCAGTTCCATAATCTATGTCCTTTCTCCCATTTTTCTTTATTTGTTTGAAAACATATTTAAAGATTTCAAGTTTTATTCGTTTCAGTACTTAATTGTGGTTTTATGCATTGAAATTCTAGATGATTGGTCAGAATCTGCTGAATTCGAACCGTTAGGAGAAACAGGCAACATGAATACTACATCATCACGTATGGATGAAGCAAAAAAGAAACGTGACGAACGTCGATTGATGCGACAGAAAGAAATGGAAGCGCGAAAAGCAAAAGTAGGCGGACCAATGAAACTCGGAGCGAAAAAAATCTAAAAGGCGATCTTAAACGATCTTAAACAGTTTAATTAGGATGAAATTGAAAGTTGAATCTTATATTCGATAATATTGCAATATTAAGTTTAATAATAATAGTCTACGTGTCAATTCCGTTGAACATCATAATGAATCCATGCATGTTTTTTACGTTATTTTATACTCTTATAAACATTTTTATATAACAATATTGCCATTATATAAAAGCGGTTTTATAATACTCCATATATTATAGGAGCAAAAGTTTATAAAATTCAACATTTTTTAACATTTTTAATTTATATGTATTAAAATGTATGTGAATATTTGTACAATTTACAACTGATTGTATGTACAATACGCTGGCTGTCCCAATAGTGTATCCAAATTCAGCAGCACATATGATAGTTACATTATACTTGTTACATATGAAAGTGATTTTATTTTAAAGTAAAACAAAGGTCTTAAGTTGCACATTTTTAAAATATTTTTTTATATAAACAACGTGTTCTATAACTGCAAGTCGGACACATTATACATTTGTTTTTTAACGGAATACTATATTTTTTATTTGCTAATTCAATTGTACTCACTTTTTCACGTTTCTGAATATAAATTTTGCTAAATCTCTACTGGGTGTTTCGAAATTACTTTCGTGTCCAAATTATGGTAGATTTAATCTGCCGTAAGAAAATAATTATTTGACATTTTCAGTCCAGCTACTAGTTTTGGTACCTTGTATAC
>WYDF02057246.1:0-11881 GCA_009867245.2 Adranes taylori
AAAATTTATAAAATTTATAAAATTTATAAAATTTATAAAATTTATAAAATTTATAAAATTTATAAAATTTATAAAATCTATAAAATTTATAAAATTTATAAAATCTATGATTAAAAATGGCTAAACTCCCAAGCTTCCGGAAACCTAAGCCAGTATTTACTCCAATTTGAATAGCCTAGTGCTTATGTTATTATACTTGCATTATTTTTAGATGCAAACTTTATAGTATTCAATTTCAGCTCCTTTTTCAAACAATTTAAAACATTAATACCATTTGGCATTCATGTTTGGCGATACACTGGTTGAACATTTGTATATTTTTCTGACAGTCGTTTTAACGCTTGATTTACACTACGCCGCTGGCAACGAGTGAAAATTAATTTGTTTTTAGTAAACAGTGGACAACCGTCCACGGCTTGTAGTTACCACCCGGGTTACAATTTGGCATCATGAAACAGGCAATTTTAAACACTTTTGTCCTTCCTATCGAAAATTTACTAGAATAGTTGATATATTTTGAATTTGGCCTATTTCTAATGACCTAGCTTTCTTTTTTTCTTCTATTTGCATCTAACTTGGTTTTTATTATTTCTATTTTTTATTAATGTTAAAAACCTTAGCCTTTAAATTGGGAGAGTATGTATACAAATTTTGGCAACGCCGCAACTAAAGAACGCATAGTCAATTGAAACTCTTTTATTCTTTAAAATTTAAAAATTTAACGGAAAGAATCAGGAAAATTTACTTTTAAACAATTTCCTAATTGATGAACAAAATTATTTAGACTTTTATTTAATTTTGTTCCGCTAATTTTCTGTTGTTGTTTTCACTCTAAAGGACGATTTACTCTTTATTTTGATTTAATCTTTATTTTGAGTATATTTTGATACAATTTGTTAAAATGACATTGAGTACTTAATTTTAAATCAATTTTATTGGTATTGCTTTAAGATTTTGGTGTCTTGTCAGTTTACAAACATTAACGAACAATTGAATTTCAATATACATGAACCTTCTTTATTATCCCAATTACTTGCAGTGGGAGTTTAGATCAATTACAATTAAGTTTTACCGCAGCAAAGGAGAAATCGATTTAACAAGAGTGCAGTTTGAAAAATTCTTACGCTTCCTACATAGAAAAATAGTGGAATTAAATTTCAGATTCCGTAAATTAAAATCGATAGGAAAGTTAGTTACGCTCATTCGTCAATTGCAAAGACTTTTAATGGTCTTCTTAACAAAGTTACATAGTACATAGTTTCACTTCGATTAATGAAATTTTATAAGTACATTTAATGCAATTAAGCTTTTCTTAATTGCATTTGTTTTAAGACAATGGATAACTTTTTTTTTATAATGAAATTGTAGTATCTTTTAAATTAATATTTGAGTTTCCTTATTTAACTCTTATTAAATAATTAAATTCCAGTTACAACGTAAAATACTGTATATATGTTCAAGTAACACAAAGAATTAAATAAAGTAAGAATTTTTTCACGAAAGAAGGTTACAAAAAGACCCCATACGCTCGGTCCTATAGTGAATTTATTTCAGAAATAGGGTAGCTGGGTAAAACGGTTGAAACAATTTAGACTATATCATCCGTAGCATGGCCAATAATAAAACGAGCAATGACGGGGATATGTTAATTACAAGGACATGTTTCTATCTAGTAATTGGCAGAATGTCATGAGTATCCGGTATTTTATGTTTAGTATAAGATCTAATTAAAAAAAAACCGACAGTCTCCAACAGTCTCCATCCTAGGGGCGGTGGAAACAATGATTAGGGTCAGTTGAAACACATTCAAAAAATACGATATATAATATTATAACATGTTTTATTTATTATTTATCTCAATATTAAGCATAATTATTAAGAATAATCAGAGTCACAATTGTGACAAACATAGCTAAGACCACCTTCTGCGCACTCTTCATGAGTACACAGTTTACAATGCAATTTATTGTGCAATGTATCCATTTTTCTCCAGGTCTGCTCTCTGAATACTGTGACATACAAACAAGCCAGAACTACTACTCCTCTTCTGATGATGATTCTTGTTGTGTATTAGTCTTCTTCCTTTTTGTGGTATTTATTTTAGTCTCAACCCCATCCAATGTTTTTTTAACTTGCTTAGTTTTGGTCCGTTTCAATATATCTTCATGCTTCATTTTGATCTCTTCTTTCTCTGGTGTATTAGTGTAAATTGTAGAATTCCTGGTTTTCAGCCTAGGAGACACTACATTTTCTCGTCATTGCCGTCGTGCCAACGGAGGAATTGGTTGAGGGTTTGTAGAGGATTTGTGCAGGGTTGGTGCGAAATTTGCTGAATACTAGCACTATTGTCACGTCTGGGTGCTTAAGTCAAAGTTTCCGCACTTAGAATAAAGTTTTCTAGTTGAGTTCCTGGGACTAGTGAACGCTATCAAATATTCATAGCCTATTGCTGAGTAACAAAAGCTGCACGTACATTAGAGGGTTCCACCAACTCTACTAGTGGTTCGTTAATTAAAGAAGGCGATATTTGTGGAGTTTCATTTTTGGGTGTGTTAATATTTCGAATTCCTGGAATGTCATAAATTAACATTTTCTTTCCTGTATGACTCCTCATCCATGCATCGCAGGTAAAATTTACAGCTTTCTTCAGAGACCCGTACACAGATCGATCAAGCGGTTGTAGTCTGTGAGAGCAGTGGGGAGGGAAAAATAGTATGGCAATGCCATTTTTCTTACAACAGTCAATTGCGGTAATATGGATATGTGATGAGCGCAAGTAACATTTATGTGAAGGAGATACAATTCAATTTGCTTGAAGTGGTCCAGGAAATAGAGAAATGTTTCGAGGTCTGCAGTAGAGGGGTTTGCAATTCCAGCAGATCCTACTGGCCCATTCCGAATCAAACGGTCTTGCTAACGCACTCGTGGGAAGATGAAGAATGGAGGAATTACATTACCAATGTCATAAGCCGCAAGGACTAATGTGACCCCTTGCAAAATCTCACTGAAGAATACACTGGAAAAAGAACGTGATTCATATGCCATTATCGAAATTCAAATCGTTGGAGCTTTTTTGCGCAGAAATATAACGTTAACTCAGCCACATATGACATTAACTTAACTCAGATAATATGTAAGGTTAACTCAGCTCAAGCTAAATCTTCACACTATATCTGTATTTCGAAAATAGTTTCATTATAACAGTTGCTCATGTGTGTTCCTTTTGTATTATTTATTTGGAATAACCCTGAAGTTGTGGTCTCTTACAAAGTATCTTCCATGAAACTCACATCATAGATTAAGCTATTAATTCGTGTCAGGAATAATGATTGTTTTGTTGTTTAGTGGTTGTTAATTTGACAGTACAATAAACGCGACTAACATAGAATTAACAATGCCAAATTATTATACCGGAAAAGTCAGGTTTTTCGATCATGCCAAATATTGCCACGTACAGAAAAATAGAGGGTTAAATAAAATATAATCTAGATGCAAGCAGCTTAGTTTAGTCTATTAATTATATTCTCATAATTCTAATTGGAGTAAAAGTTCTCTTTTATAGAAGAAAAACGTAGTAATTCTGAGAATTCGAACGCAGGTGTTTAGCAGAATACAGCTGCATTCCGATCTACGTTAATAAATTTACGTTCGCATCATTCTGCAGTCTAGGGACCCAAGGTAGGCCGGCATTTTGAGATATTCTATCATGAGGCATTTCGGCAGCTTACACAGGTTCATTCAAAAAATAGTTTGGCACAGAGTTTTGTAGTACGAACTTTATAAAGTTCTATTTAAATTTATATCTATAAAGCCAGTGCAATAACATAGCATCACAAATTCGTAAGACATTTTTAATGCTACACTTTTATGGACATTTTTAATGCTACCCTGTGTACTACAAGAACAATATATTTGAAGAGATACCAAAACAACGTAGCCATTTTGCCCCCACTCTTGTCAAATCCAGGGTCTAGAACAAAGGAATCCCTTTTTCTAATGCAATATTGTTCTTTAAGATTCCCAATGGATAAACAAATGCTTTTAATTGGTAGTTGCTTTACACTTCTTAATTATTCTTTAAGCCACGTGGCTTAATGTAGAAATTTTCTTTAAGTCACGCCCAAGTGTGGCTACTACGAACGGTGTCACCGGCCAACCGACCATCAGAGCAACTTGTTCTCAGCTAATTTCATGTTAAAGGATCCACCCAAGGCAGTGTTAATTAGAAGCATTTTGGACCTTGTTCTGATCGTGTACGAGTGAGCACCTTCGCACTATTCGATCAGCAATAATTCACCATTAAGTGACCAAACCTAATCCTGGAAAGCAAGCAGAATTCTGAGTCTTAAATCTGATTTGTTCAAAGTATTTAATATAAATTTAAACTAAATTCAAACCAGTCAGTAGTAAAATTCTGCAATCATCAGGTCAGGTACATACGTGTATTACTTTCACTATTTACTGCTGAATCTTTCATTCTTCAATCATCATCATCTTATTCCATTTTTATTTCACTCACTCTAACAACAGGACACCTAGACATCGAGGATGGCAGAGATAGAACTGCAGAGACACATGAAGAGCATCACCGGCGCTTGGTCTGCTATTACTTCGGCGACAGCGAATAAACCCTACAAATTCACATTTTTCAATCACAAAATACATCCGAAATCCAGCAAGCTAAAATCCAATCAGAAGAATAAATTAATAACATAAATCAACTTCATACACCAGCAAATCGACCTGTGATGATAAGAGGTACGTCTTCAGATTAGGCGTCGAATAGTGAACAGCCAAATTTGTTTGCTGAATTTAAGCTATTTGCACATGCTATTTGCAGGCAGCCGAGCCTCGATGAGTGGGATTGAAGGTAAAAGGTACGCCTTTAGGTTTGTGCCGAAACCTCGTGAGTGAATAGGAAAATTTTCGAACATAGAATTCGTGGTATAGAGTCCAGGATACAAGGAGAGGTTGTATTATGACGCAGTGAGCGCTTGAATATTCCGAATGCAACAAAACGATTGGTGAATGGATGCAAGCTTGTTTGTAATCGATATATAAGGTGGTTTGTTTGGCGATGTCATCTGACACAAGAAGGGTTGCTTTGTGATGCATGTGTCCACCAACGTTTGCACATATGGTTGGCTTTGTCTAACTTAGGCGGGCTATTTGATCGTCTGTCTTGTTTCTCGATTTTGTTGTTGCATATGATGTCGCCTAGAAGACCAGTGTGGTTGGTGTAGATATTTGTAGGGAATGTTCTGTGGCATTATCCTTTGGAGTGTGTTAATAGTAGTTTTCGAACCAAGATGCATGATGTAGAATTGTCATGATTGACGTTGTAGGTTGCTTATGTAGTGACCATGTTGACGGTTCATTATAGTGTGGAGTCGTTGCGTTGTGTTTGGGCTGTTACACTGTTCGATGATTGTTGTATGTTTTGCTGTGTGCCATAGTTCATGATAGCGATGCCTTTTGAGTTATATTTTATGATGGTTGAATATTGTGATGCGTGGTTAAAGATTTTGAGTTGCGTGTTTGGGCTGCTTGTTCTGGTTGAGGTTTGCTGTATGTTGCGAAGGCCTTGTGGAGTCAACTAGTTGTTGGAGGTCTTCATGAGCTTTTTGTTGGTACCTCTTCTATTGCTGTTGGTTGTGTTGTTGGTGTCTTGACCTCATTGGCTGATAGTCGAGTTGTTGAGGATTTTCTTGTAGTTTATTTTGTGAATCTTCGCTTCATGTCGCTTGTTTCTTTTCGTGCATGTTGTTTGATTGGGCGTCACTGACACTATTTGGCCCTGTTTCAGTAGGGTTTGAATTATTTGAATTATTGTGTGTGTTTGTCTAATTTCATTATATTACTTTATTAGTTTACCTATTTAGATTTTATAGGCTTGCCAAAATTCTACTTGACGTTTGCCCTTTATGTTTTGCGAATTCGTTTTGAGTGCACGTCTGGGTGTCCTAATTATGTTACAGAATTTTTCTTATCAAAGCTGGATCGTAATTTTTACTTTTAATTACTATACTGGTTTTACTTTTTAATATATGAACTTGTATTTATTAATTGATTACTTGTATTGCTAAATTGATTTATTATATTTGTTTGAAGCATCAAAATAGACTTGCTTAGACAATTTATATATTATATAAACCGGCTACTCATTAAATTAATGATTTATTAGGGAATTGCTGATTGTAATTGTTAATTAATTAAATTATTGACAATCCGGTGTCATCAATTGCTATTCTAGTACAGAAAGATGATAATGGAAATCATCTTAACAAAATATTGAATTATATGTAGAAGCTATACATTGTTAGTAAATTAAAAATCGTGAATCGAGTCATATGTTGGAAGTCATAAATATTAAGAACAATGCACCAAATTATTTATCTCCTTACTTCGTATTCCTCTATTTATGTGTTTACGTACTTTATTATAATATTAAGATCAGCCCAAGCATTTCTAACCCAATCCTAAATTATCTCATTCAATGAGCATTTACAAATAAACTGAATAAATAAGAAGCAGTAGAGTAGTCAAAAGTAAAAATTACGATCCTGCTTTTATAAGAACAAATTGTGTAACACATTAATCCCCTATAAGTTTTAATCAGAAAGACCCAGTACTAATAGATCATCTGAGTAAAACTCCCGCGTCACTCCCCCTCAAAAGTGATAATATTATAAATACATGTACCAATTATGCACAGATACTTGAAATCTAAAAATATCTACTAAAATATTTAGTATTTCAAATTCTACTAATATTTTAGTAAATATAAGACACCAGAATGAGATTTCTTTTAAAACATTACCTGTCATAAAAGTCATTCCTGCTTTCAAGTGGTAAATTTAAATTCGCTTTTTTTTACCAAAATTCCTCGCACGTAATCCCCAGTTTTCCATAATTTAAACATATAGGCATATTTTTGGTTAGCTTTGGTTTTAATAATGTACGCATAACATTACCGAGTTCCGTTTTTAATAGCGTACATAATATATCGCTCGGTTGGATGTCTAAGTAGCGTGACAAATTTTTGTCTTCCATCAGCTATGTAGATTTGATTGATTTATATTCTTTGTCCCTTTATGTAACATCAACTAAAATATATTATAGCAGTAAAAAGTTTTAGGGTTTTATGAAAAACAAGTTACTATCTAATTCACAATATACAAGTGTAGCGGTTGTTGTTTTCTAGCTTACATACTTTCGTAAATTTTATAACAATGTAGTTTTCAAGGTTTACTTCAAAAAATTATACCTCTGTTATTGCGACAGTGGTACATTCATATGGAAGAGGTCCACTTAATAATGACTGAATATATTAGACCAGAATAACTTTATCTGGCACTGTTGGATTTAAAAAAGTATAACCACACTTATTTGGCTACAACAAATTTTGACTAATACGATTAATCGATTAATTCATTACCAATTTGCATATCTTAAATCCTCTAATTCCGAATTTCTATTACTTAAATCCAATAATTACCATTACCAATTGTAACGATAGAAATGGCCACATAATTGAAGCGCTAAAGACTTCAATGTCTAAAGTTCTAATAAATTAAATATTAAACCGAAGCTATGCTTGAATAAATAAATCCAGTAAATTAAAGAGATTCTACTGTATAGAACACTATAGATAAACGCCGCGTTTAATAAATAGACAGAATCATGTTAATCATCCACAAGCAACTAAGGATTTCTCATTAGATTCTACAAAACGTACGTCGATAGAAGCTTCATGAAAAACTGTCTTTCATCTCCTAATACTTAGCTAAGCACAGTCGTTACCCTTCGAAACCCGTCGGCTAGGTTCGGTCTGCAGAACGTAAAGGGTACTGTCAACTGGCCAGCCAGCTTTTTCTAGAAAACTTAAAGCACGAGAAAAATAGACACTTAACTAGTTATAAATAGATGCACTGTTTACGTCATCAAGCGACTTTCGAAGCAGAGAAGAATCCCCTCCTATTTCTGCCGACTAGCATACCCGTTAGGGATTCACGGGTTATATAAAGCTGAACATATTTCAGTCTTGCCAGTTCCAGGCCGAAGAGGATGATAAATCCTAAAGCCTCATACAATAAATTCACCAACCTCCTAAGTATAATATCCCAACAGGGAGTGAAGTTTAGTGGGTAAAAATCCCACATTATTGGATGCATCGGGCATCCTTTGTCTTTTGAAGATTCTCCACTTGCTACGCAAAAAAAAATATCTTGCTTCTGTTTTTGTCAATTTTTGTCTAAAATCTACGTACTTCACGACACTCTGTATCGTGTAGTCGCTTAGCAATCAGTTTTACTTTCCAGGTTTTGCTCTCCATTACGTTCACATTTTTAAACCGTTTTATTAATAAAAAATTATAAGTGCCCAAGATGAACAACGATTTGATGTAAGCATTAAAATATTTTGACTGAATGAATTCAGTACATTATTCTGAATAATTAATTAACAAATATTCAAGTGATTAACGCTTTATTCTTATAACTTGTTAACCAACTAATTTGTTTTCTATGTAAATAAAAATCTCCACAATACAATTGGGAATAAATTGTATCGTTGGCAAGTCGATCTATACTTTAGTACAATAAATAATTATCGCATAGGCTATTACTATTTATGTACTGACCCGATAAGAATTGAATTAATCCAAATAAGAATACGAAACATAATAACTTATTCCCCCATTAAAATTCTTGTATGTTGGTAGGAAAATTATATATTTATTTTCATGTCAGTGGAAAGCTAAGTTGTATATGTGTAATCATCTTAGTTAATAGAACTAATTAAAATAAATATTTATTTTATCCTACCAGTTCATTTATCGACTTACAAAATCATTATTGTAAAAAGAATAAATAATTAATTGGTGAAATAGATCATTAAAATAGATTGGTGTTTTTTTATTATTAACTTCTGTACTTTAATTGTATATGAGACCAAACTTGTTTCTTTAAAGCTATTTCCTATGTTTTAATACACATGGGCCTTTGCCCATCTCCTATTTAATAAGCTTGAATGTAAATACAGCGAATGAATTAAAATCACCCCATAAGTAAGTATTAAAGTGACGTTTCATTTTTTTTTTGGAGCACTAACACTAAGCACTAAGAAAAAATTTTGCTCTACCAACGTTTAAAATTAAGGTGATTTACGTTAATTTTAAACGTAAATCACCTTATGGTTTTTCTGATCCCTAAACGAACTGGGAGTTTTTACAACCAACGAAGAAAGGTATGTGAAAACTAGCCTGCTTCTATTTTGCATTAAAAATTTACGCGACACAATAATCATTTATTACCAAAACTATCCATTTTCAACGCTTTTCAACTGATCGAGGTTCTAACTTTTAAACATGCCCAGAAATGTTCGCGCCACGTATTTTAATGACCATGAACAAATTGAGGAAGCCTTAAGACTTATTATTTAAGTAAAACTTATTTAAGTAAAACTAGCTTAATTTGCTAAAGTGTTTTGCTAAATTTTATATATAAAAATACAGGAGCGTTTTTACAAGTTATCAAGTTCGTGGAGAAAGATAGCTCTCACAAAGTTAAATGATACAAAACTACGCTAAATATAGGACTCAAAGATAATTTAGAAACTCAAACAAAAAAATTAATAGTAATTTCACGTAGAAAATTAAAATTAACAATAAAAAATGGTTTAAAGTTTAGAAGATAATTAATAAACAAATTGAGTGTTATAATTTTTTCTTTCTAAAGAGTACATTAATACGTATGCTTTTTATCTTGAAATAATTGTTATTTCGTAATTTGTAAAATATGATATGTTTTTAATATTATTGCTATCGAAATTTGATATAAATGGTCACGTCAATGTAATTAATATACAAACAAATAAACTACAAACCTGATATAATTTCTTTACGTATGTTTTGATTTAATTAACGAAATTTCTGTAAATACTAAAACAGCTAGATATTACTTTAAATTAATATAATTACATGGGGCCAACGTTGGCCTCTACTCTAGGAATTGGTTATTTAAAGACAAACAACAAAGAATTAATATCTAGTTGGCCAAATGCACTTATTTTATCGAGTAACGACTTTTTTGCTTTTCACGATTATCAAGAAAATGCATGGATAGTAATTTTTATCACCTCAAGTAAATATTGAGACTACCATAATTCTGAGATACCACTTGAAAAGTCTATAAGGTTTAAATCCACATATTTTTAAAAGCAATAAAACGAAGACTGCATTTCATTCGATTTTACATTAATCACGACTTTACATACAGATGTAGAACAGATTTACGGCCGATAGAATCCGGAACTTGGAAAAAGGCTCGTTTGAATTGATGTAGGGAAGTTCTCAAACATCTTGACTAAGGACTTGTGAAATTTGTACGCATCATTTTAACAAATCTTAGGTATATTTAGGGGTACAGTTTAGAGGTTTTAAGATGAACCCAGTTCAAAAACAAATGTTCGATTACAAGGCTCTTGCAAGAAAATGGCTAGCTATTTCTTCAGTTGTACCGCACATGTCTCAACAGTTGTCTTAGCGCATACAGCAATTTATACAGCAATTTCTGTGGCAGAAGTCATAAAATCACAAAGCCAATCGCATCATTTATTATAACAATCCCAGTCACTGAGGCGTCCACTGGGGAATTTGGGATTAGAACACCCCTCCTCCAAAATATTTTACTAATATTAGCAAGTTTAGTTTAATTTAGTCTTTAAAAAATGCAACGTAAACGGGGCTCTGATAGATTTCATCAACCTAAATCACTTGCGAGACTAACCAATCCAGTATTTTACCACAGCAGGACCCAATACATAACTATTTTGGATATTTACCCATATAAAACGTAACGAAGTATAGATGAAAAGCAGAGATGGCTTAAATCTGCCAGAGTCAGAAGAGAAGAAAAAGGAAAATAATAAACTGCAGGCAACCAAAATAGACCCAAGTTTTTTTTCATTGTTCCTGTAAAAACTGAAAAGGTAGTTATAAACCCATCTCTAGGTATCAACTTCATGTTAATTCGTTATAGATGGCAATCTTAGCTAATAGAAACGATCACGTATTCTGACTTCATACCTACTCGGAAACGCTAGCAACTCACGAGCGAGAACCGAGCAGAAGTTATAAAAGTGATAACGCAGCATCGCTTCTCGATTCTGTCTTAAACAGTAGTCAGTAGTATCAGTAATATGTATTACAACTAGAGTTTAGTATTATATTCATATACGTCAGTCATCTTGATCTTAGATGATGTTCGTAAGAATAATTAATTTAATGTTATAAGTATTAAATAAAGTTATAAACCATTGAAGTTGACCTTGTTCAATGGGTTTAATAGGTTTTTGAAATAAGTAAGAAATAATTAAACAAATAGAACGATTTACTTAACCTGTGCTGTTCAATCGAGAATTCTATTAGTCTTTGAAACGTTATGTATTTGTAATAATTAATTAATCATTAAATCAATTGCTTGACCTTGTGCAACTGTTTAAAAGGTATATAAGTTCTTTGCTAAAAGTTGGAATAAATATTGTAATTAAGAAATGAAATTAATTAGAAAGAAATCAAAATTTTTCATTACAAATAATTAAAGAAATTTTTTTTAAATGTGTCCACTAGCCTGAGACCTTAATTAAGCAGTTTCTTTAGTATTTGAGTTGTCTTATAACGTGCCATAAAATTCACAAAATGTTATTTCGTTTGTTGCTTATGGGTTAGTGTTTGCATAAAACAGCCGCTATATTGATTACTGCCACAGCGTTCTGTAATTTTTTATTTTATACTTTCAAACAATATATTTCTTCTTCTGTTGCCTCAATGTGTCGGGACGCTCTTGTTTTGGGGCTGTTTTGCGGCCGTACGACCTCGCCC
>WYDF02057267.1:0-11880 GCA_009867245.2 Adranes taylori
TCTCGTATTCTCGTATTCTCGTATTCTCGTATTCTCGTATTCTCGTATTCTCGTATTCTCGTATTCTCGTATTCTCTGGATGAACAAGAATTTTATATCTCAAGAATTGAATATCTCACTGAATTGTTCATAATATACACCCGTTGGTGAATTCATGGACACCACTGACACATCTGGCGTTCGTGTAAGTAGCAAAAACTCGAAGAAAAAAAAATACTTGGAAAAATAAAACGTAAGATTTAAATCCACAAGATTATGAATGAAATAACTTTGAAGGATCATTATGGACTGCTGTTTTTTTACGTTTAACTAAGCCAGGTACTAAGATAGAAGATAGGTCCTGAGGACTCTTAATCTCTGTAACCTCATATGGACCGCTGTAATAGGACTCTAGTTTTTTACCTTGTCCATGTATTTGCTTCATGGCGGAGAAGAACTTTATCACCTAAGTGTAAGGAAATGGGGTTAGAAATTTTGTCATAATATTGTTTGGATTTACTTTTGGCCTTGAGAAGATTATCCGATTTTCCTACCAAGATTCTTATCAGAAACTTTCACACTAGTTCCCCTATTTTAATTGATATTGCTATGGAAATCTAAGGTTTTCCGCTTAATCACTTGCGACCCTACTTAATTGACTATAATCGGCCATGATGGTTCCTTAGCCAATTACTGCTACCGTCTGCTCCTACCACTTATCTAATTTCATACAGTACGCTTTCGCTCAGAGACATCGGTCATAATTCCTTAAGCCAATTAGTCCTGCATCGATTTACTAATCCACATGCTCGTTATGCTCTTTTCACTCATTGCTGTATCTGCTCTCTACCTATGATTTGTGTAATCAATTTCATTACCAAGAGTTTAGTCGTCGGATATTAAAATGCTGTCTATTTGGTTCCCGTACAAAAATACTAGATTTGCCGATACTGTGTCATGTTTAAACTGTTTCACATTACATTTCTTGTTATGCATAAAAGTTTAGCCGAAGTTTTGGAGATTAGTTAGTATAACAATTAAAATGCTTAAACAACTAATACTTTTCGTCGAATCTATGATACAACCATCTTTAACAGATTCGATGAATTATGAATATTATTTGTTCAAATCTATCTACAGTAGAATTAAATTCAAATGACAACAATTTGCCACGCTACAATATATTAATTGTAATTTTAGAGAAAAATGTTTCAAATTAAATCGAAGGGCTTTTATGTAGCCTATACAATAAAGTTTATTCAAATGTCCTATCTTTTATCGTTCCGTTTTACCGAGATATTTTAAAAAGTTTGTTAAACTTCTAACATGGCAACACCGCTTCCTATACAATTTGGCAACATGGGACTTTTTCATTCGACGCATTTTACAAATTTTGCACACATATAGTATGTGTGCAAAATTTGTGCCTCCTAGTTCGAATACGAAATTTCTGAACAAAAAAAAATTTCTCTTGTCTACCATATGGATTTATAAAGAAATGAAAAAATCCGTTCTGCGGGGTCATAGACTACACCTGTCTATCAAATTTGATCCAGATCGGTCCCATAGGGAAGGAGAAATTCTTGAACTTACATCCCTACGTACATAAATACGTACGTACGCACATCCACCGAAAAATCGAGCCTTCTTTTTATTTTTTGAGCAAGAAAACATTTTTTCTGGAAAAACTTTTTATATGAAAAAATGTTCCTCACGACTTTTTGAATTGTGTATTAACGGATTGCAGTAATTTCAATACAAGAGACGTACTAAGGTGAAATAAAAAAAATCTGAAACATGAATCCTGTATCTTCCATATACCTATACATATTATTTACGTATATGGTTTATGTAAAATAAAAAGGAAATAAAATTAGTATAAAATGAAAGAAAATTTTCCTGAATATAATAGCTATTGATTTTGTTAATTTTTTTGTATACAACAATAGCTTGACTTACTATAATTAATCTACTATAATTATAACATACTATAATTAATCTCTTCCAAGCTCAGATTAGCACAGACGCTGTTTTGAACCATATCCGATAATTGAAAGCATTATTTAATTACGCCATATCCAATATTAGTAAAATAGGTAGTTGAAGTGGGTATTACCTTCAACACTTAAATATTTTGAGGTATTTCTGTACACTACTTGCCACGTACTTAAATTCGGAAGCATCTGCTTAGTGAAAGGAAGAGAAAAAATTCATAAGAACTTTGCCATCAGTTTGCCTCGCTGATTACATGTTTGAAAGAAAAGAAAAGAGTTTTCGCAAAGTTTAAT
Source organism: Adranes taylori (assembly GCA_009867245.2). Taxonomy (NCBI): domain Eukaryota; kingdom Metazoa; phylum Arthropoda; class Insecta; order Coleoptera; family Staphylinidae; genus Adranes; species Adranes taylori. The sequence goes on from WYDF02057267.1 coordinate 2,268, forward strand.
TAAAAATTTGAAATAAGTATTTTCGTTTTAATATATCTAGATCAACGTAAAATTTTCTCGAACGGATGTATCGTAGATTTGAAAATTATTACATTTCTTACACAAAAATTTGCACAATCAATACAGTAATTTATTACCAAGGTAGAAATCCGAATAATACAGGTAGATAAGTATCAAGTTCTGACGTTTTCTATAAGTACAACATTTGGAGAATATTTTCAGAAAATTTGAATTTAATCCGATTAAAATTGACGGACGTACATGCGTTCATAGTACACCCCACTGGATCATTAGAACCAGGTATAATACCGCAATTGCGCACGGGACTAAAACCACCCAGTCCTACCTGTTTTATGAGTCGATATTGCCGAGCTTAAAACTGACAGGACATGGAATTAGGATAGTTTCCACGAACACTGTTCGTTGAAAAAGTTCCAATTCTTTTATGGGATCAGTAAAAATTAATAACTTTATTTTGAACGATGGTAGAGCTATACGGTTTTGTTTCAGCTAAAGTGGGGTGAAGCTATAAATAAAACCTCACTTAAATGTTTTATTAAGCGTTACATTTTCAGTTTGTTAAATAAGAACTCTTGCCTATTTAAATCGGTGAAGCAGCTTTAGAGAAGCAAGTGGGGTCCGTACATAAATAAAGCACTCAGAATAAAACTAAAACCACTGGATTGTTCTAATAATCTATTTCATAAATTTATTATTTATAATTCTGATAATAATAATTTAGAGGGACAATAAATGAACAAGTTGAATATGAAAATAAATTCCACTGACATGAAAATAAATATACAATTTCCCTATTAACAAAAAAAGTATTTATTCTATGAATGAGTATGATTAAATCTCAGTAGGCTCACTGCATAAATTATAATAAAGTGACGATAATTATTTATTATACGTGAGTATAGATTGTTTTCCAACGATACAGTTAAATTCGATTAAAACGCACAAGTATATACTTTTTATTCGCATAGAAAAATAAATTGGTTTGTTAGTATATTATAGAAAAACAAAAGTTATTTACTTGAATATTTGTTAAATATTTGCTCGTAATAATGTACTGAACTTATTTATTTTCTATAGTCAAACAAAATATAATAATTAAATATTTCATGCTTACATTAATTCGTTATTCATGACTGACGCTTGTAAATTATTAAATCGTTTTGCGATTTAAAAATACGAACGTCATTATTTTCTTTCTTATAGATTACACAAGTACTGGAGAAGAGTAAAATCGATTACTAAGCGATTTGACGGAATTGAGTGACATGAAGTATTTAGAATTTAAACTTGTAAACTGGATGCGAATAAACTCAATTGAGTTTCGTGTTATATATCTGTTTGAATATCCTAAGTGGGCTACTGGCGGCGCAAAAAAGAGGGGATTGTCTCTGCTCGAAAAAGCTACCAGCTGCGAAAACCGTACATCTTTCTCTAACTAGTTAACTGTCTATTTCTCTCCTGCATTAAAGAGAGTTTTCTGAAAAGTACTAAAAGGATAAATGTCTTGCAGCGAGGTCGCTTTGCGGCCCCAAGGCTGAATCAAACCGAAAGATTGCGGGGATTAACGACTAGGCTTTTTCCCAGCTGTATAGCTGGATATCAGTTAGTGACAATGAAAGGAGTGTATTACATGAAGCTACTATAGACGTACGTATTGTAGACTCGAACGATTAACTCTTAGATACTCGTGGGTGACTAAGAGGAACGTTTGCCTATCTATTGAACGTGGAGTGTAACTATTGTGCATCTATATAGAAGAATATCATTAATTTAATGTATTCATTTGTTCAAGCCTAGTTTTGGATAAAAATTTTATATTTTAGAACTTTTGACATTGAAGTCTTTAGCGTTTTAAGTGGTTAGCCATTTCTATCGTTTAGTAAATTTTTGTATTAGTGATAATGCCGGTGTAGTGCGTTTCAATAATTTTTATTGTATTTAAATCTAAACTCTAATACAATTTTAAACAGCAGTTTGATGTTCTAACGATGGGAGAAGTCATGCTATTCGAACCAGCGCAAGTAAACACAGAACAACTTGGCGTTAGCTGGTTAGACTTGCCTAAGGAATGTATATGTACACTAGTGATTCGCTCCGGATATAACGGAATTAATATGTCCTTATAAAGGTTCCAGAGAGTTACGAGATACGGAAAATCTTCGGAAAAAAGATCAATAAAGGAAGCAATGTTTTAATCCGAAATAAACAAGCAAAAAGAAATTATTGTGCCGCAAGATAAATTTATAGATTATAGAATTGTGAACTTCGTCATTGTATTTGCTGCAATTTCAAGTTTTGTTAAATGTAAAGTGTGTGACGGTGATATAAAATTTCAAGCAGTGAGTACGTATGCACTTGATTTCTAAATTGTACTGATATGCGAACCTACATCAGTTCGTGCTCTTTTGTTGTAAACTCATATAAAATTAACAGATTGATGTTTTATATTTACTATGCGAGTGCTAGGGCTTAGTTTAACAAGTTTCCAAAAGTTGTGTGGAATAGGAGACATGCTACAATTTTTTTTTAATCCAGCTATTGGGCTGTTAGTGCTGTTAGTTATACTGCAGCTATTGTGCTGATAAACTTTTTAAAAATGGTGTGGCCAAGGAGAAACGAGAAATATCTAAAGAGAGAAACATTGAGCAAATAAACGAGCTAACTGTATTCGGGGATGGTACTTGGAGAAAAATCACAAAAAATCATCCGGGAAACTGGAAGTTGACGCCATGACGTTGAAACGTTTACAACATAATTATGATGTTAAGTACATGCATTACATAGGTGGTAGCGACTCTAGTGCAATATATTCTGCTCCTTACGGTGATGACATTTTGATTATAAAGAAGGAGTGTGTAGGGCACGTGCAGAAAATAATGGCACATCGATTGCGTAAGTGCTAAAAGACTGGCAAAATGATTGCTAAATTGCCCTTTTATTATGGTTTAGTAATACGGCAAAATATTGAATTAGTGGACAAAAAGAGAAACGTGATATGAGCCACATATTAACATTACAGCATAACAGATAAATATTCGCAACACGACAAATGCCCGACCGGAGTAGAGTCGTGGTGCATCTGGCAGCGCACTTCCGCGAGCAGCGATTTTACCTCTAAGGTATATAATTACTAGACTCTACCTGAAGATGTTTTGAATGCTATTGTCGCGTTAAGATTTTGGATAACTTTTTAGCCATTGAGCTAATCCGACCTACAAAAGAGTATCTTTAATGGGGAATTCAGATGGTAGAAAGATGTAATTTTTTTCTGCTGTACCGGCTTTTAAGGAACTTGAACTTGACCATCATTTCCGACTGATTATTACCTCCAAAGTATCTACGTCTTTACTCTTATTTTAATTATGCAATTTTAGGTATCTGTGAGACGTTTCCTTATAGTTTTATCTCCCACAGCCACACAATAAAACATTATTAATCGGTCAGCTAGCCTAAGCTATCAATCTATATTTACCTCTGATTGACAAGCAAATATTTTCACCATATTTACTTTACACAATATTCATAGCTAAGGTTACCCTCCGATTAATAGTCGATTAATAACTATTAATGGCAATGTTTTCGGTAAATAAATAAAAGCGGGAAGTAATTAAGAAAAATGTGTTGTAATATAATTAAGTAAATTACATACATATGGTTCCTCAATTCAATAAATATTCATTCCGATATTCATCAATTTATTTCAAAAATAATATTCAATAAAATTACTAACTCACTAAAATCATCAACTAAAATTGCGCATTATTTGCTAAGAATAAGAACCAATTGAATAATAAACTTAGATTTGTGCACCACTTCAGATCACGAACTTCTTATGTTTGTTTGGTGAACGCCTGATTATAATTACCGTACCCTAGTACTTTTCCTATTATCAGATTTTTCCCATTGAATTACTACCCCCGATTATCCTTTTATCTCTTATCCGAGTTTATTTAGAGTTCTTCCCATTTAAGAAAATGTACTATGCCGCCTACTAAACAATTTCAAAAATTTATTGTTTTTCTAATTATACCTCACATACGCAAAGATTTTGTTGCTAAACGTTCAGACAAAATATTTCAACTGACTACTAATTAATTTTAATATAACAATACTTCACGATTCTAACTAGCAAAGATTTATTAATTTGTGATAAGAAAATAATGTTGCACGAATCAAGCAAGCAAGGATTTCGGTTTTCGCTTTCATTTGTAGAAAATATTCCTGAATACTAATTAATTTTATTAAAATAATATTTCACGGTGCAAGCCGGCAAGGATTTTGGTTCCTATAATGACTGGAAAATATTACAGGCTGCTTTGGCACGATGAGGAACTTTACTTAAGCCGGCCACACACATACAGTTTCAACTGACAGTTTAACCTCTACGTTTAACCTCTATGTGTGTGGGTATTTCAGTGTGAGTTCAACTCGACTGTATAGTTAAAGTGGGACGAAAGAAATTTCAATTTTTTTAACTGAAATGTTTAACTGATTGTTGCGTGTTTGTGTGGGTGGGGGTTCAACAGTACAGTTCTCAGTTCAATTTGTATCAGGAGAAAGTGCGTTTGATTTCTTGAGTTCTTTTTTAACATTATAATTTTCTCGGAGTTAAAAATGTCGCGTAATAAAGTAAACCCAGTGATTGTAGATTTTGTTGCAATGTACCGATCGGAACCTTGTCTGTGGCAAGTAAAGAGCCATAACTATCATGACTGTAAGAAGAAGGATGCTGCATATGAAAAATTGTTAAAGAAGTTGGACGAAGTTGAATCTAGTGCTATCAAGAAATCTGTCATCAATAAAATGATATGCTTTTCGCAAGGAGGAAAAGAAAGTTGAGGCGTTTGGACCATCAACGGATTCTAATTACAAGCCGATATTTTGGTATTACGACCTGTTTGATTTCTTGCAAGATCAAGATACCCCGAGGACGTCAAGTTCAAATCTGGACAGTGAAAGTGACGAGGTATGACACGATATTATTAGTGTATCCAAAGACAATATTTTTGGACACTCAATACATGAAGCTTCTAGGTAGACTTGCCATTACAGAACAAATAAACAAGAATACCTAATGTGTTTCTATTTGTGTTTTAAAATGTGATTCTTTTGTCATGAGACTTGGCGATATTTCATGAAGCTCATGAAATTTTCTTTAATTTCTTTTGCGTCATAACAAATATTTCCTCGATTTCAACGATTTAGTGGAATCATGTTCGATTGTGAACTATCGCAACCAATAGAAATGACTGATCCATTATGAGTATTTTCTTGATACATACAGTTCGCAGGGGCGTATATACTAGATTGTTGATCAATCAAAAAGTTATGCAAAGCACAAGAAGCCATCATTATTTGCTCAACATTCTTTGGTCTAATTGGGGTCTGAAAGATACTAAATCGTGAGGTAGGTATCCCAAAAACGTTTTCCACAATGTGCCTTGCTCGAGATAATCTATAGTTAAAAACCTATTTCACGACAAAAGGTTAAAAACCTCTTTCTCGGCTGAATTCAATAGCCCTTGCCTGAATGGCTCAAAATATCAGTTCTGAGAGAAAACGCATCATCCGCAACGAATATATACGGAACATTTTTGAATTTATCACTAACATCATCAGGTTGTGGAATATGTAAATCCTCGTTCACCAGTGTATCAAAGAAAGATGTATTTTGAAGAACACCGCCATCAAGAATCCGTCCATTTGTTCCAAAATCCACCAGTAGGAATCGTTTTTTTTGCGTCAACTATAGCTAAAAGAACCACCGAACGGTTTTTGCGTCAACTAACTATAGCTGTGTTTACCTTTGTAATTATAATAATAAGAATTATATCAATGTGTTTGCCATCCATAGCACCGATGAAGTGTGGGAAATGTCATCTTTCCTTAAACAAAGTTGCTATTTCCTTCCATTTTTCTTCTGATTTGGGAAACTGAAACAAACATGGAACAATAAATGTTAAAATAATTAGGTTTTTCTAGTTTAATATTATTGTATCTAATGAAGCTTCCATTTTCAGGAATCTGTTGAGAATACACTCCCAATTAAAGAAGTTGTAAATGCTAATGAAGACTCTAGATCAAAAACTACTGGTGTTCAAGAATTGTTACCAACACAAACAAAACTACCAATAATCTCAAGATCTGGTTTTAATAAACGAAAAAAGGTAAATGATAACCTGACAGAAGAAGTGCTGACTATAGTCCGTGACCATTTCAATACACCCAAGGAGCAACTTGACCGTTATGATCTGTTAGGAAAACTTATTGATGTAAACACAGCTATAGAGGTCTAGAAAAACGCTAGGCCCTCATTGCGGAAAAAAGGATAAGTGACATACTATTTGAGGCTGAAATGGATTATCTAAGCACATCGTCAATGTACCATAATTTATCAGAAAGTTACAGTGCTATTATAACCCCATGTCCCACACCTACGTTACACAGATTCATAATGACGGAACAAGATACTTATTCCTTTCTCAGGACAACTAATAATAAGAGGAAGCTTATTATTCTCAATATAATGCTAATTCAGAAAAAAGAAACAACAAAAATTCCCGTTTTTTGAGACTAAACGTTACATCATGTGGATTGCTTTAAAATTCAATGAAATCCCTTTATAAAAATAAAAGCAGGATGCCAATAAAAATGTTTGTGTTTTAATTTCTCTTATTCTACTAGGGGTTACATGTTTGTGGGATAATTTCTCCTAAAAATTGAGGTGATATTCTTGTTGAAAATTTGAGGCACTCGTAAGACCGTCCTGTAGGTAGAAATCTCAAGGTAGCAGTTAAACTTTCGTGTGGAGATATTGCTGTTCTCATTACTGTATCTTTCTTCTTAATCAAAGGAAAAACCAGCGACAGCAATTTTTGGTACACTGTAATTGAGGAAATCTAATGGTTCTTCACTTACTTCTTTTTATAAGCTGATGTCTGAAGATTGACTTTGCCTTTGTAATCACTTCTTGCTCCACTGTTTACGTTTTTTCGATTTTTTACTTTTTTGGAAAATAACATAAAGTAAATCGTATGTATGTGTGCTTCTGCAGTGTACAATTTCAACTGACAGTTTCAACTGTTCAGTTCCAACTGTCACTTGAAATTGTATGTGTGCGGTCGGCTTTATATTAACCAAGTGTCGATCTTGTTCAGGCCATGTTTTCCTGCCAACCAATAGTGAACTAAAAAATCTCTCTAACACAGAACTCAATTTTAATAGTTCAATTAGAAAGTGTGTGAAAAACTTTTAAGCGTAAATTTAAAATATTTCTTTCTTCGCAAATGAACCTTGGATAACGAATTTCTAGTGAAATTATATTGAAATGACACCAAAGATTTATTAATTTTTATAATGTAAAACATTTTAAATTCCTCGTGATTCCAAGTAATTCTATATTCAATTGTCGCCTTTTATTAGTTTTTTTTCCAAATTCTTTCATGAACAAAATATATATTTCTATTTTACAAGCAAATTAATGTATTATCATAGAAGATTATGTTCAATGGGTTGAAATTATGTTCAAAACCTTCAACCCATCAGTAAACGGCCCCTTCGTAATTATTATCTCCCTGTATCTTTTCCACTATCGCAAGTTTTTTCACTCGCTTTATGACTTTAACTGATATATTATCCTAGTATTGCTACATCATCTAACTAAACGAAAATTGCCAAATTTATATATGCAAAATCGTATGTGTTGTGCGTTTAAGGTCGAGAATCGCTATGCAATTCTACTTCAAACGCGCATGTCTACTGAAACCGCATGTGCAAAGATTATATTGATTTTTATTTACTGCTCGTTCCGTTGTTTCATAATATGTTCTTTTCTCCTCCGGTGGACGTAAGTACGATAATAACCGTCGGCAAAGTCATTATTTTTGTTTGCTTATTTCGCAATTAGGTGGACGGTTACTAGAACTTACTCATTTCCCTTGATATTCTTAATATAAACTATGCTGTTAAATATTACAAGACAATTAGAAAAACCGCGAATCGTACAATCATTTCCAACTGTTCTGCAATAATTTTTTATTATTCAATTTCATTCAACGTATTTTAATTCATAGCGAAATCCATCGTTATTACCTTTCAAATGCAAAGATTGTAAAAGTTACCGAATATCCTGTAAAGGACGAAGGATGGTCTTTTCAAACGAAACTTATATTGATACATTGGATGCAGTAAAAGTTTAAAATTTCTCGCGTAATTGCCCTGTATATATCTGCTATATAATATATGTCTGTCAGTTGTTGAATCATGTGAATATTTCATAGTAATTAGTATTTGAGAATGACAGTTTACATTAAACTGAGTCAATAGTCGATAAACCTTCAAAGTGAATTGTAATGTTCTCGGTTTGTTGTTTAGACAGATGGAGCAAGAGAACATTGAAAACAGAATGGAACATTCCTACCTGAATGTGTACGTATATATGAATATAATGTATTTGAGAAGAGAGTTATGTGATTATTGGTTACATTGAGGTTGTAAGTATATAATACTTGTTATATATTGAAACACCATCGCACTTAATTTTAATATTAGAATTATTTTAATTATTATTTTGACGAATATACTGATTTCACATACCGAGTGACGCTTTTCGATTCATCTGGATCATCATACTACTGCTAAGGGATTAGTTACTTTTGCAACACTCGAATTTTTCTGGTCGGTGTAGCCATGTTTATTTGTTTATCTCTGTTTCTATTGTTGTTATGTGCTTCTTCCTTTTGTAGCAATTTAACTGGCCATTGTAGAATGTCGAATTTGCATTTTAATTGTTTACTTACTCAGTTTCCATTAATTTCATTTAGATATACTTTAATAGAAATATATTTTAACGAGGCAAAATGCACTAGTTCCTGTTTAGTTTGATGTTAGAAAGATTGTGCGGTTGATACTTATATATTAGGGAAGCCATCCAAGATGGATAGACCTTGTGAAGTTGTTATGATTAAACATGTTATGGTAATTAACATTTAGAGGTTCATCCAAACTTCTGTTCAGGAAATTAGGGATAAGTTAAAAAACAGTTACATCTTATTTACATATCAGCTAAGTTAGAATTTTATCATGACGGATCTATAACAGGAATGAACTTTCCGATCGAAGAAATAAAATCAGTGTCGTCAGTATAGTAAATTATACAAATTATAGGTAAGACCGGGGAGACTCTGATTGGCTAACTAATAGCATCTCTATCAGTGAGAATCGAACTGACTAACAAATAATCAATCGGGAGGTTAAGCGCGACGTGCGGAGCGTTGTATGGGTATGTAAAGACGGTAGCAGTCATTGGTTAAGAATCAATTATAGCTAACACCAAATTCATAATAGCTAAAGAGAATTAGCAGAGTAGGGTTCATAGGTGATCGGAACAAAATGCATTAGAGCATAGCAATTTATTAAAAGTAGGAAAAAGTATAATGGATTATCTATGTAATTTGAGTGGGAATTGAGTTAAGTCATAAAGAAATGAATAAACTAGTGTGTGACATTTATGATCTGTGGTAGTTGGTCTAAGGCTCCATCTTTATTACATCAAACTGATTAGGAACGAGGAAAATTTGCGCGTGATATATAC